>JAPMNZ010939825.1:0-12523 GCA_029875035.1 Pomatoschistus microps | reverse complement strand
CCTGAACTCCAGCCCAAAGAGCCAGACCAGCAGCCGCTCGTTCTTCCCCCCAAACCCCAGCTCTGCGTAGGGAAGCACGGGGTGACGGTAGATGAAGGCGGTCCACAGTGGAGAGTCTGTTTTCTAAAGCGATGTAGAAAGACGTATCAACAGTTTTGTTAAGAGAGAAAGCGCTTGTTGTCCGCTCACTGTGGCACATCCCGTTGGACTTAATGTAAATGTGTTTATTTAAATATTCCTTTTGGATTGTCACATAAACATCACAACAGAGTGGCGATACAGCAGCTGATCATTGTATCTTATTCATTTGTGCTATAATTTTAAATTGTGGTGGAGGGAAATTGAAAACATTCATGGACATTTATCAACATTTGTGGACATTGGTCATCTGCCCCTTATGGACCAATGGCTCTGTGTGTTTTTATCATTGCATTACTTGTGTTTGAATTGTTTGATTCTCTAATCTGTGTTGGTGAAATCAATGGTTTTGTTCTGTCCTCCAAGATGACTACTGTTGTGATTTAAGGCTATACAACAACAAAAATTGAATAGAATTGAAAAATAGTTGTCAGAGCTGTATCCGCTGTCATTCCTGGTGCTTATCCACACGAAGCAAAAACGTTGTCAGTGCATATTTCCTACGGTTTCCTCATAAAATTGGTCTCTACGTTTTGACAATATTCAAAAACATAAGCAAGATATTGAACAGTACAAAGAACTTTCAGACATGAAGATAACATTTTTAGTTTGTGAATCTAATCACTATCAAATAATGATGTGTGGATAAAACATTTTGGACATTTTATCTTTTCTAAAATTGCTTGGCACCTTCTCTACAAATAAATTACAAGTCTAGAACATGAAAGCCACATATTATGAGAAAGTGAAACAAATGCATGGTTATTCCCTCTTAAATGTCAAAGTATGCACTCATGTGTTATTGCGACAGGCCTTACTTCAAACCCTGTGTATTTGTGTAAATACTACTTGCTTTTGTGTGTACCTGGAGCTGCAGACTGAAGCAGACGGTGAACTCCTTGAGGGGCACAGACGGAGGATTCTGCAGGATCCAGGCTCCGCAGGTTGGAGTGAAGTGGCCCACTTTCCCCCAGAGACTGAGCTGCTGGCCTGGACCATCAATCATTAACAAACTCATGTAAGACCACCTCCATCTGTGTTTCTCACTACTGCAGACGTCCTCGACCATGAGATCCAGATTCATTTTATTTGCCATTTGCAGTAAAACCAAATTGGAATATGTTTGCAAAAGTCTGCAGTGTGCAGCGGACAAAAAGCGAAACAGAAAAGACAGAAAACCAACACCAAGGGATGTTCTGATCTTTTTTAACCTCTCTATTTAGTCTTGCATCCTCCGGGACATAAACCAGTAATATTTGCTGGAGGAGAATATTTTAACCAATGACAAGAACCCATGTAACTAGTTTCTTGCTCTCAAATGCTAATGCTAGTTTTTACATGCATGTACAAATGACCTCAGTAACATTAACATTCAGACAGAAAAGTGAAAAAGAGAGGACCACCCTTTACTAAAGAGTCATATAGTGATTGTCAAAGCTCCTTCTCACATGTGTATTGTCATTAAAACACCACGAGAATTACAACATCATCAAGAATGTTGCAAATGCCTTGTTTCCCCTAATAATCAAAAAGCCAAAAATGAATTGCATTGTTTTGTTTTGTTTTTGGTCAACTTCAATGCCACTTTCATTCATACAATAAATAATTTCATTAATTTGATTATCAATTTGATTATCAATGAATGAGACAAACAGCACTAAACTATTAACTAGTTTAGTGCTACTACTAGTTAACTATAACTACTATTAACTATAAACTATTAACTAGGAGTGGGATTAAATAATAATACTTTTTTTTTTTTCTAACTTGGAATAATTGGTGAAGTGTGTTTATCTGGGCATCTAGAAGATACAAAATCAATGAGTTTTGTTATATTTTGTAAAGTTGCTTGCGATTAATTATTAAACAAAAATTCTATTCCCACTTTCCAAAACAAGAAAAAAAACGTCTCTTAAATGAACTTGGGAACTTACTGTGTATATTAATAAAACTATTGTCTGTTCTTAGCTGCAGGTCCCCAGTCGCCCCAAATGTTACTAAAATGTTCAGATTCGATTAAATATAGTCCCACACTCAGCGCCATAGTTTTGAAGTCGATGTTCATTTCTGTAAACTCTTATTTATGGACAAAAATGATCCCATGCGACAGTTACATAATCATAATAAAACTCACCCTCTGTCCCAGTGAAGACGGTCGCGGTCATCACACACAAGAAAACCAACATGACTTTAGCATAAAAATAATACAGAACAAACCTATAAGATAAAATAAAACCACATTTTGGTTTGAAAGGACACAGGTCACAGGTTTCCAGCGTGTGTGAAGAGGAACTAAACCCTCTGTGTTTGAGAAGAGACTCTGGGAGGGACCACAGCAGCATTAGTGGAAACACAGCACGCCTTTGGTTTTCACATTCATTTGTTCTCTTGTTTCTCTCAGGACTTATTGTTTTTGGTCAATTTTAATGCAACTGTCATTCGTACCATAAGTAATTAAATGAATGTGATTGGAAATGATAGACAAACAGCACTAAACATACACTGATGTTACATAATCTAGCTGGTTTTGAGGTGAATTTGAGTTCCTATGAATTTTTTTTAGAAATACATTTGTCTGAGCTGGAAGAAAAAAATATATTCTGTTGGAAAAGATTGTGGACAGTATGTGACACGCATTCTTCTTGGTCTAAAAAAATTACACTATTTACAAAAATTGGGTATATTTTGCTGCCATAATCTTCTCGCACTTGACACTCGGCACTGAATGCAATCCACCTGCTGGGTTTTAGCTGGAAACATTATAAACTCTGTGTATTACCTACTTATTCTAATATCTGCTTTTATTTAAGTATGTTGACAGATTACCTGGGGACACACATAAAAGATTATTCATTTAAAAAGTCACTCTAAATTGCATCATATTTGTGTCTTATAGTAATAATTTAAAGCGTCATCTTCAGATATTATTATAGATCCGTGGGTCAACGTTGTGGTTCAGTGCCATATTTCTGCTTGTCTCCAGGAAGTCGAGCTGACCCTGATAGTTGTGATGTTTAGCCGCACAAATACAACAGATATTGCATGTGGTCTGTAGAATAACACACACACAGAAAAAGACTTGTCAACAGTAATATCTCGTGTTGTAGAATATGTTTGTGAGACTAATATGGACACAAGCAATTTGGCTCAGCAAACAAACAGGGTCCAGGGCGAGGGGCGAGTCCAGACTTCACATCTCCTACACTTCCATAGAATCAGGTGATATTCCACCTTGAATAATGTATTATTGGGAAGACTAAGACACCACCTGCAGGAGGATCAGCGAGGGACTAAAACATGACTTACTTGAATGAATGAATGATTTATGATTGTTTTAGAATGAGAAATTATAACTAAATAATAAAATTGATGGTGAAACAAGTATCAAGGGTAAACAATATCACCCTGCCCTTTCCCTATTCTACCACCAGAGGGAGGAGTTGAAGTAGTATTTTTTTCCAATTTTGAAAATGATCGGCTGACAAACATGTGATTGCAAAGTACGTTGTTCCTGTGAGAAATTGACAAAACTAGTTGATGGGCACAACTTTAGTGTTAAATATCAAGAAACTGCTCGGAGACTCTCATATTAGGATGGATGTTTCTAAAAACAACTCCAGGTCTGTTTTTGACGAGGAAATTATTAATACTCAATAACTAATTCATAATTAGTTACATACGGACTACATACAATACACTTTTAAACTTGTATGTATGGTATGATTTTTATTTTTACTGTGACAGTGTACAATAAACATTAGCCAAGAGGAGAAAAATTAGCAGTGCTAATTTTTCACCTGTAGTCCCTGAGGTCAAACTTTCCCCAGTCTCTTCCTCGTTCATTCGTCTTTAGGAGCAGAGAAGAGTAATGTAGTAATGTGTTTATGAAATTAACACAAAACCCTAATTTCTGTTTCATAATTTAGTATTCATTTGTTCAATGTGCTCTCTCCCAGACGTCAAATCTAAAATTACACAACAATATTCTTTCCATGCACATTTTTTTTAAAATTATTGACAAAAATAATAATGACACATAAAACTATTATTATATTGTTTATTCTGTGTCATAACCAAAACTTTCTCTTCATTTTACAACCACATGATTTACAAAAGTGCTTAAATGTCAATTCAAAAACAACATTCTTATTATTGTTATGGCTTATTGATATATGTATAAAAGTGTAAAATGCATAACAATGATTGAAGTGCTTCGTAAAATCAGCTCCTGGGATGGATTTCTTTGGCTTTCTCCGGGTCTCACTTATTGCCGCAGTCGGAGCAGAGGATTTCTTTGCCGTTGGCCACGAAACGCTTGTTGGACAAACTCAGGGAGCACTTCTTACAGTTGAAGCAGTATTCGTGCCAAGAGCAGCCCTCAAAGGAGACCACGTTTATGCCTTTCCCGAACCCTACGAAGACAAAACGTGGACACGCATGAGTGAAAAAGCGTTGGGTCGGAGTGAGAAGCAGCTCTGCGTCGTCTGGGGCCATTGACTATGTGTTGTTTCTGTTGTTTTTGGCTTTGAAATGTGATCTTGAGAATATCTAACTTGGCGTTATATGTGGGATATATAAAAAGTATAAGGACAAAAATAAATGTGACTTTTTACATATATTTTTTTACTTGGACCTAATGTCAACAAATACAACAATAAACAAATTATTATTGAAAAAAAAATATTATTGTAGAAAAATACAACACTAATATATTACAGAAATTTTGAAAAACATCGAAAAATGTGTAAAAAATAGTAAAGAACAGTAATACATGTTTAGTGTGTGAAGTAGTATATCTTTTATGTTGTGTTCTAATAAAAACCAAAACAATCACACTATTAATACATTTTTTTACATTTGTCAAATTTGACAAGAACACCCAGTACCAGTAAAAAACGCAATTTAACTGGAGAAATCCCAAAGGTAATATAGAGAAACCAAAAAGCAGAAATGTATGGATTCATTCAAGCATGCTGAGTTTGAAAGAGGAGCATTTGGACAGAGGGAGTGGGGGTGGCTTTGTTTGGAGGTTTGTGATAATAGCGAGGATGCAGGGACCTAAAAACAACTATAAGCAAATTTTGGATGAGACGATAGTGTTGTAAAATAAAAAACAAAAGTGTCCGACCAAACTTTTTATTACCACAACTGAATCCTATTCTTATAAATATATATTTGAGAGGAAATGTGTCTGACCCGTGATGGGGTTTTGGCAGGCGGCGCACTTCTTGGCCACGTTGCTTTTGTAGCAGTCCACGCAGAAGGGTTGGTCCTGGTGGTTTGTGAAGCTGGTCCCGGCCAGAGGTTTGGAGCAGGAGGCGCAGACGAAGCAGTGACCGTGCCACGGCTGCTCCTGGTACGTCACGCCTCCGGAGGTGATGGCCTGAAGCCGAGAAGACACACAAAGGACCAATCAGAAAATAGATCCACAACTTATCTGTGGGCAAACACAACCGCTGACAAATGACGACAATGATAGTACTCTACTTCCAGTCTCTTATTATTCTTTCTTTATTTTTTTATTTCACATCACCGCAGATGACAAAATATATTTTAAACAATTGTGCATATCTTTGGGACTCCCCAAAAAACTGTAATTATTATAAATTGGATCCCACGTTGTATAAACAAACTGATTCCTTTTTAGGGTCCTTTTTATGTTTGGTTGTGTCTTTGCCAGATTTTTGTTGTTGTTTACAAACACCTGGAACTTGAGACAAACTCAATGTTGGTATCTCAGGCTGCTTTCTATTGGACCACTTGGGGGCAGTACAGAGCAGGATGCTTGAGATGGAGATGGGGCAGATATAAGTATTTGTGTAAACTGTCACTGCGCACACAATATTACGTTTGATTTAACGGTCCCTCATGGATATATTTTAGTAAGTGAGTAAGAATCTTTGTTTATATAGCGCATATCACTCGTTTTTGAATTTTGATGTTCCGGTAATTCACTCCACACACACTGATGACACAAGCGAGACACCGAACAAGTATCGAGGCCCTTGACCATCAGCATCCTTTCACTCTCTCGTTACATTCATTCCTAGTATATATATGTTTAGGATAAGGGAAACCGGAGCACCTGGAGGAAACCTACGCAGACACAGGGATTTTAGATCTTTGAGTTGTTCAGTTCTCAGCAGTTCATTGAATGTGTTTTAGTTTCTCATTTCTGTTGTACCTTTTTGCAGCTGAAGCACTGCTTGGCGAACTTCTTGTCGTAGCAGGAGCTGCAGAAGATGTCGTTGTCCTTGGAGACGAAACTCTGCGTTCCGATTGGTCGTTTGCAGTTGGAGCAGGTGAAGCAGTCCTCATGCCACGAGTTCCCTTTGTACTCCATGCTCTCGGAGCCTTCCACACGGTGAACACATGTTATTCCAATTGTTGGCATGACTTATTTCACTTCAATTCAATTTTTTATTATACGAATTTAACGACATAGTTCATTTTGTAGTGTTTTAGAAGTTTGCTATATGGAAGTTTTTTTTGTGTCATCAGATCTTGAATTTTAAAATAGCTTGAATTTTCCCATTTGAAAATTTAACCCTGAAGAAGCATGTTTGAATATGTTTGTATTTGCATTTCAGTCACTTACAAATTCAGTTTACAACTGTCAAAGTTACTAAAATTTCAAAAGGACATATTCACCTTAAAAATATTCAATATAATAATAATAATATAATAATGCATCGGTTTTATATAGTGCTTTTCTGGACACTCAAAGACGCTTTACATGTCATTATTCTTTCACTTCATACACGGTGGTGATCAACTACTACTGTAGCCGCAGTTGCCCTGGGGCACACTGACAGAAGCGAGGCAACCAGTACGTGCCATCGGCCCCTTCGACCACCACCAACCATTCACACACACCAGATTCATTCTAGGCAATGGTGTGGCAATATGGCCTAAAATTCAATGCACTGTGAAATTCAATGAAAAAAACCAGATTTTTTGTTCTTTCAGAAATTGAATTTTAAATGGACCTAAATTAATTTATTTTAATTTTTTAACATCTTGAATATTTTTGTCTGCTAATTTCAGTCACTGATTAGGGTTAGGGGAATCACACACATTCCTCTAAACTTTATGTAAACATATTTTACATCACAAACTAGCTTTTATTGAGTCATGTGTACCTAAAAGATCTGCACATTTATTCATTTATTCATCTGCTAGAATTTATGTTTTGGCTCAAGGATCTCCAAACAATGGTTCAAACTCTCACATAATAGAATCTAAAGTACAAAGTGGTGAAGTGGAATCGTTGCATGGATCTGGTGGATGTAGGTGAGGGGAAATGAGCCATGGCTGTTACCGGGCAGAATAGGTTTGTAGCAGCCGTGGCAGCGGGGAGCGTCCTCTCGCGAGCAGCACTTTCCGCACAGGATCCTGTCGTCTTTGGTGCTGAACGGTTCTTTGGCCAAAGGCTTGTAGCATTTGGCACAGCGGAAGCAGTCCTCGTGCCAGTGACGGTTCTTATGGGTCAGCTCCTGCTCAAACGACAATCGGTTACAAAAACGTCAAATATTTAAAAATCAACAGAAAAACAGATCTGGTTTTATCTGGTCTTGTACCAAAATTCAACCATTTTTGGGGTGGTGTATGTGACGTATTCTCCTCTGTATTTGGGATTGCAATATCACTTAATCCTCTTTTGTTTTTGTAGAGAGCAAAGGTCCGAGGCACTCTGACTTTACTTTAAAATAGCAACATTGCAATGCGTTTCGACTGATCCAATTTTGTCCATCTTCACTGTCTGACACCAGATATACTATTATTTTTTTCCTCTTCTTTTGAGGGTCGGGTAGATCGAGTTTTCTCTGCTAGTACTTTTTTCCTCATATACTTTTGTAAAATATAAAATTAGAAAAACCTTAAGTAAGATTAGAATAGAAGCCTGGTTTTGTTCATTTTGTATTTCAATTAGTCTTTCCTGGACTATGGACAACAAGTTTTTTCCCCCCTTGTCTCTTCCCTGTAATTCAGAGGCAATTCTTCTGCTTTGTCCCATCAAGAATTTGAAGAAGGAGCGGGCACATGTGGATTTGTGACAAAACTCATCATTTGAATACGTTTTTAATTCATAAATCTCACTGTACTTTAATTCAAGATCATGGGTTGAATAAAACGTACTTTGGTTTCCACGGAGATGGCGCGGTGGCACTCGTGGCACGTGTTGGCGCAGAACTTGGTGTGGCAGCGGACGCACACCGGACGGCCCTCGTTCCGGACAAATCTCTTCCCTGCGAGGTCGTCTCTGCAGTAGAAACACTGAGCGCCTCCGTCCGCCATCTTACTGCTGTCAGCTACAGGAGACACAAGCAAAAAGATTCATAATAATAATAAAAAATAATAATAATGATGATGATGATGATACACTTAATTTCCTAGTCGCTATTCTTTACACTCCAGGTCTCCGTACATATCAACTAAAAAGTACATTTAAGAAGAAATACAGTTATAATACAAAGTGAAAAACATGAAAAGTCTGAATAGTGCTTCCGCTGATATCCAAAAGTAAATATTTACATATTTTTGTGTCAAACATTTTAATATTTAGTTTGCAGTGATCTTCAACTCTCCTAAGCAACATGCAGTGACTTATGACCACACGAGGGCGCCATTGAAGCATTGAACGCAATGCAGACAATCAAAGAGACAACACAAAAGATATCCTAAAGACTATGGATCATCTTTGGCCATTAAAAAGGTAATAATACTATTTACTTTGTCATTTCATGTTACAGAATGTGAAATATTATATTCAATAGAAAACGTATGGTGAAATCTGCAATTCCCTGAGCTGCCACCAGAGGGAGGCTACAAACTAGAAAACCGCTCCAAGTGTGACGTCATCGTGGTACAATGACATCTGAAACAGGCGCTTTTAGACAGAAGGGGTGGGGTTACACGTTTGTGCTGATAGTTGCTGATATTAGCGTGGATGGATCTAAAGACAACTCCAGGTCTGTGAATGAAGAGCAACAATTTTGGAACATGGAGAAAAGAGAGGGAAAAGTATAGAATATTATGTTACATTGAAAAATAAATCTTGTCGACAAAGTTAGCTACTCGTCTGTCATTACTGTGATTAACCAATGAGTTGTTGAGATCTCGAAAGGTCAATTTTTTAAAAACAAAACTACTTCATAAACACAACTAGTTACACATTGGGTATTACAAACATGACAAACAATATTCTAAACCTGAAAAACAAATTCACACGTTGCAGCTGTTTCTGTTATTACAAACGCAGGAAGGACTGGGAACAACGTTTTCCACAGTGCACAAGGCTCAGGGACAAAAACAAAATCTTAATCACTACTCTCTACTAAGCAGTAATAATGTCAACGGCATCATTTAGTTGTATTTTCCAAAATCTCTCACACACGTTGCCAAAAATACTACAGTCCCACCAGCTCTGAAGTCATGCACACAACAATATGTAACTATGTATTTATACCATTGAATTATACACTTAATTAAAGACTATGGACGGAAATATGCAGCGTTTCCGAGTGTGGGAATCTTTGCTCATTCATAAATGTAATCACTATGGAAAGTATTTCACATGTAAGTTTATATCACAATGAACAAAGAAGAGATATTTTGAGCCTTCAGATTTTGAATTTTAAATGACATTTTTAACCATGAACGTGTTTGAGTATTTTTGGTTTTGGTGTGGCAGTAAATGCAAACTGGAAACCTCATTTAAAATTCAAAACAAGAAATCTTCCAAAGAGTTTGCAAACTTATTAAATGCTTATCCATCCAATCCATATGTTTTATCTGTTTTATGCTCTTGTATTTACAGTCTCTACAAAGTGCAGGGATCTCCAACGTTTCTCAATCAGGCTTCTCCCTTTTGTAGTCATAATAAACCTCTATCTAATAAATAAGTAAGTAATCTTGATTTATGTAGGGCCTTTTATAGACCATTGGAATGAGAGCGACGTCAACTTCCAGGAGGTGCATGCCAGACCTTTTGCAAGTGATTATAGTGGTAGGGGAAACCGGAGCACCCAGAGGAAACCGCAGACATGGGTAGAACATGCAAACTCCACACAGAAAAGTCCTAGAGGTGGTATTGAACCCAGAACGACTACGCCACCATAACTATGACAAAACATAGAGAACACAGACGTAAAATATACCATAATACTATATAACCCTATCTTTATACTAATAATATATGTAAAGATTTAAAAAAATAAAACTATATCCTATGGGGAGCTACCTGAAAGGTTGGAGACCCCTATGATAGTGTTTTATTTTGACCCGGATCCCACTGGTTCAAACGTGTTGGGTCCAGGCTGGTTCATGGTGAGTGACCGGGAGGAATCCAGCCTCAGCCTCCGTCTCTGGGTGAGTGTGGAATCCATGGTATGACTTCTGTGGCTGCGGCTGGACTTTTGACGACTCCGTGACACAAATAAACTGAAAAAGACCACTCCCAGGAAACAGGGAAACCACAGACTACAGCAGGCCTTTAGTTCTGGTTCATTGGAGACAGAGAGAGTGAGAGAGTGTGTGAGAGAGTGTGTGTGAGAGAGAGAGTGTGTGAGAGAGAGTGTGTGAGAGTGTGTG
The DNA here is from genome assembly GCA_029875035.1 of Pomatoschistus microps. NCBI lineage: Eukaryota > Metazoa > Chordata > Actinopteri > Gobiiformes > Gobiidae > Pomatoschistus > Pomatoschistus microps. The sequence goes on along the minus strand of JAPMNZ010939825.1, from coordinate 1,792 downwards.
TGAGAGAGTGTGTGTGAGAGAGTGTGTGAGAGAGAGAGTGTGTGAGAGAGAGTGTGTGAGAGAGTGTGTGTGAGAGAGTGTGTGAGAGAGTGTGTGAGAGAGTGTGTGAGAGTGTGTGTGAGAGAGTATGTGTAAGAGAGAGTGTGTGTGAGAGAGAGAATGTGTATGAGAGAGAGAGTGTGTGTGAGAGAATGTATGAGAGAGAGGGAGAGTGAGAGAGTGTGAGAATGTGTGTGAGAGTGTGAGAGAAAGAGTGTGTGTGAGAGAGAGTGTGTAAGAGAGAGAATGAAAGAGGGTGAGAAAAAGAGAGAGAGGGATAAAGAGTGAGATGGTGAGTGCAAGAGTGAGTGAGTGTGTCTTTGAGAGAAAGAGAGTTCAGAGACAAATGTTTTTGCAAGGTTAAGGGCGACTTTAAGGTTGGAGGATCTGAGAAAATACTAAAAATCAACTTGAAACCATTTTGAAAATAAGCTTGATGAAGCCAATTTGCTTTTATGGGTATTTGCTCCGACAGGGAAAAAAGTGTTGCTGAGGTGGTTGCTAGGGCAAGCTGAAGTCTCCCTTGCGAATGAAGGCATCTGATTGGTCAATCCTTATGGCTCATATCTGGATAACATCAAAATATAAATCCCAGGAACATAGAGAGTTCTAAACCACAGATTTTTTATGCACAAAATGAGTGTGACACAAACTAGAGGAGTTTACTTTTCAATCTCAATAGGAGCCAGAGTGAGATGGAGCAAAACTTTATCCATGAGCACTTTCCTATTGGGTTTTATTGAGCCAGAGGGTTAGAAATGTCTGTCTTTATTAAAAAGTGCAATTTCAAGCTTCAATAGGAGATGACTAACTTAACCCTTCCAAAGTAGCAGAATTTCTTCCCAAACTCCTGAAACCAGACCACTATATATACAGCGACTTGGCTTCCCACAAATGTCTGCCTCAATTTTTATTTTTCTTCTATGTATTTCTATTAATGATTAAAGTAGTTCACTATCACTTACAGGGCGTCACCTTTTGTCTATTTTATGATAAAGGTTTAAAAAACCACTGGCGTCTAGAGGCTTAAAATCCTCATTAAAATATATTTATTAGGAACAAAATGAACACATAAAAGCACAGGAATTATTTTAATTTGTTCACAGTTTTTTTACATGGAGGAAGTCGCTTTTTGCCCGTGAGTTGACTCAGGTGTGGATCTTTTGTGCCGCTTGCCCGAGCACAATACCTCCTAACTACAGTTGTCAATACCATTCAAGCCACATCTTTTAAAAACGCATCTATCATGTGACATCACCTGCTGTTTGCCGATTGGGTGAGGTCCATCTTTGAGCAAATATTAGAAACAATGAAAAAACATGCTATTAAATGTGACCAAGGGATAGAATAGTGTTTGCTGAGGCTGTGGTGGTGGAGTAATAGATTCTGTAATCATCTCAGACTACAATGTTATCTGATGAGAGCGAACAATCAGCAGGAAGTATCCGGAACAAGTCCAAAGGAATAAATCAAGTTTATCTGACGTCACTGGATTTCAGGGCACTGTCAAAGCAAGTACTATTTCACAACTAAACAGTGAATGTGGATCACTGCTGGTAGATACCTGCTGTCAAGAATCTGTTTCAAATCTCTATGGAGACAGAATAAAGTTAAAAATTCCCGAGCTGCAGGTTACAATATAGATCAAAAACAAACCTGGAGCTGTTTTTACATCCATCCATGCAAGTATCAGGAGCTAATGTCTCACTGTAATAGTATGATGTCAATGTACGACTGTGACATTACGCTCAGA
>JAPMNZ010939807.1:0-10216 GCA_029875035.1 Pomatoschistus microps | reverse complement strand
CAGTATTTTTGATTAAGAAAACAGGATAGTGATTTTTTTGCTGATATGAATATCTTGTAAAAGGTAGATTACACAACATAACTTAGTCTAACGGATGTTCATGTAACTGAGTTGGTCTGTTTTGCACTAAGTTAAAACCATCTCCGAGCTCACTCAATTGTCATAGGCATGGAGGGGCAACACATGCAGGTTCAAATCCCTAACACTAATCTTGACAAATTGTCATTATTATAAGATTTTTACATAACTGTTAGTAACAATTATGTAAAAATCTTGATATTTTGTCAATATGGGTGCAATCAATTTTTAAAAGTCACTGATGAAGTCCTTACTATACTTCGGTGATCATATTGGCCCAGTTATAACAACTCATTTCAAATGAAGCAAAGGTAAGTAAGTCATCTTTATTTATACACCGCCTTTCACAGACGTGAGTCCCAAAGCGGTTTGAACTGTAAAGTGCGAAACTGTTGTTGTGTCCGTAGGCAAGACTCTTTACCCAAATTGCTTAGAATTAGTCTGGTGTGTGCGCGAATGGTTGGGATGGCCGCTACTGACACACTGCTTCTGTCAGTATGCCCCATGTACTCTATGGACTGAATGAATTACGACATATGAAGCGTCTTTGAGTGTCCAAAAAAGTGCTAATTAAAACAAATGCATTATTATTATACAATACAATACATTGTAATTTTTATGTCTACAATGAGAAATTATTAAAATAAAATAACAATTGTTTTACGCAGGGTAATGTAATGCATCATGAATCAAACCAAATAGTCTCTCTTCCCAGTTGAGTGAAGGGGTTGCAGGAGTGCTGCACTGGATCAAACAATAGTAAAAACACTAACAGGTGCTCATCCGACTCATGGGTTTGGGAAAAATATGTGCAATAGAAAAAATTGAGAAGGAGGCAATCTGAGGACTGTGTTCTTTATAATAGTCTCTCTTCCCATTTGAGTTCCTGATGTAGTTTTTGACACTACAGGAGTTCCTCTTTGTATATCCAACCTTCACATCATTTGTCCATAATTAAAAACTTAGTTTTTAAGAAATTAAAAACTGCTCATTCCCCATATAGATATTCTACAGGTACTGCACTAGTTTTATAAAGTAGCTCATGTTTTGGCACAAATGAAACCTGCAGCGCTCTCCGCACACACATCCACATGGACACTATCAGCTGTGTCGTCCTGTAAAAAGTAAATGTGTGTACGTTACACTTTATGAAACCTACTTCAAGTGGCCTAGTTGAGCAGTTGTACATGTTGGAAGACAATGAAATGTGAGCCGAGCATTTAGCCAGTGGCACAGAATTCTGCTGTTTGGACATGATCTACTACCTGGGTGACATTCAGATGGTGGGGGCTGTCCACTGGCACCTTTTCACCACCAGTCTTTTGCAAAGCTATGCCTATGGTCTAGCTCTAACCAAATCAACATAGGAGCACTGTCTTGTCTTACAAATAACAAAGTCCGCACAATAAAGAGTATTATTCATGTCTTTTTGACCATGTAATTTTGAATTTAGAATTCAGTCTGGGGGTCCTGGATTTCTGATGGACACATATATTAAACATCTTATCAATGTGTTGTTTACTTCAATGACTACAATGTCACATAACCAGGTTTGAATATGTTGATATTTATTTTACATTTGTTGCACATTTGTTGCTATTTAGTGTCTTGAATGATTCTGAAACATGGTTTCTGTCTGGCTCTGGACCTGCCACGAGCATCGTGATGTGTGGGTTAGTACAAATAAATAAATGCTTTCAAATTTTTCACAAATGGCCCATTCACACAAGCCTTGACTGATTTAACCAGTGATCCATTCCGATTTCCTGTAGATCACTTCAAACCTTAGGGAATAATATTAGGCAACCCTTGCTTATATTTTCGTAAAGGACAACTAAACACCCTATCAACTTTTTTTTAACTCACAAACTGCATAAATATGTTTCTTATAGAGCTCTCTACATGTCCTGGTCATATTTTTTTTGACATTTTTGTGCAAATTAGATACAATCTCACTTTTGGGCCTAAAGCCGTCTGTGTGGCGCCCTCTCTACATTTTTGGTGGCACTACATTTGAATCCATAGTGCCTGGCCTCTCCATTGGCTCTGGAGTGCCGTGTGACGTCAGTTGGTACTGTGTGACGTTTCTCTGTGCCTATGGTGTAAAAGCAGCCTAGTCTCACTCACGCTGTAGCGAGTGGGAGTTTTCTGGCAACATGTAGTGGTTTAAAATTAAATGACCTTTACTTCATAAAGGACAAGCTTTCATTATCAATTTGGAGTATTGTTTACTTCATGAAAAGTAAGGTTTCATTAATGATTTGAAGTAAACTTTACTTATTCTGATGATGGTAAATGTTGCTCAATTAAATTAAAGCAATCAGTGTCTGTAATTTTTTTTGAATATCTGTTAACTAATCACAATTTACTGTGGAGATTAGGTTTAATTTGTCATCCAACATCATGCATTTTGTGAAAATAGGCCAGATCTGTAATGCCTTATTAGTAGAGTTTTTCCAGGTTGTCTATCTGTATTTATTCTGTTGATTTGTTAAGAAAAGTTCTTTGTGAGATGAGCTGCATTGATGTTCCAAGGTTTGTTTGATAGCACAGTTTTTCTACAGAATAATTTTTCACGTTATAGAGATTTCTTTCATTAAATTCTATTTTATGTGATTTCAAGCATTCAGTGCTGCTACCACTTGCAGTAAACATGGTTGAAATTCACTTCTTGGCTTTAGAATGAACATGATCCACCAATGTGGACATATGGAAAGCTACGTGTAAAACTACATTTTGGATTCAAGATTGAGTGGAAAAATACGGAAAACCCCCATTTTGCTTGAATTGGAAGTCCATGAAGATTTTTCAATATAGGTCTACTGGTGAAACTCGAAAAATTTGAATATTGTTCAAAAGTCTCCTGTACTGTAATTCAATGCACAATGTGAAACTATACACTTTGCATATAGTGTGTCATATTGGTTTTAGAGTTGAATTTCAGATATTCTAATTTTCCTAATTTCAATTGATGAAAACAAAATCCTGTGCATGCTCTTTACAATGTGATGTTCAGTTTAGCTCTTTTAAACCTCTGCTCTCTTATGTGAAGTGATGTTTCTTGCATGGTCAAAAACACACTCGAGGATATAAATGTGTGCATGCTGTCCATCTGTTTCCTGTCCTCCTTACTTTCCCACTGCTTACTGGCGACTGTCCTCCCATGTTCTGCTTCTTTTTTGCATTGGTTCCTAAACTCATTACCAAGCAATCAGCCCAAGGCGTTGAAATGTATGCCCAGAGGGAGCAATAACTGTAAGCAAACAGTACAGCGGGCTCTTCAATAACATGTTACGGATGATAACAGTCCTTCTTAGTGTGCCTGTTGACCTTCTCTTGGCCAGAGGCTTTTCCAAGGACCCCTCAGCTCTCAACACTTTTATCTTCAGACTGGGGTCCTGCAGCAGCATTGTTGGACAGATTACTGCTGCACTAACAGGAGGGGGCGAAGGGGATGGTAGGAGACAAAGGAGAAAAAGTTCTGGCAAGGAACAAAGAATACACAAAGGGACAGCAAAGTTAACTTGTCTCTTTAGTTGTACACCAACATGCTATGGAGTTGCACTAGCATGGTCTTGTAACAGAAGCACACTTCTTTGACTTTAGGGTCAGGCACTGGCTTCTCATGCTACTTGTGCCGCTCTGAATGTGTTAGTTTTCCACATATAATCAATTTTCTTAATTATTTATATAACCTAACCCTTTATACCATAAGTATACATTATGTAAATCGTATCTATCCATTACCTCCCACTTAACCAGATACAGATGTCCAATCGGGTGTGACCAACATTTGATTTAAAGAGTTGACCAGGTTGTTCATTTTGGGTTGTGGAATTTAATCTTCTCCCCATCAATGTGTAAAGTTGCTGGATTTTAACAGAAACTGGAACATGTTATTGTAAACGCCGTATGGCTTTTTCAGAGCGTATGACTTTACACCTGCATGAAGATATGTCAGATTTGTCTGCAATACAACCGCCAAAATTAAGGATTTTAAAGACATTAAGTGACTGAGATAGCTGAGAGAACTAAATCAAGAAATTTGAACAAACAACTGATAATAGTGACAGCAGCCACTAAATGCAGCCATCTCAGGCTTGAGGCAAAGAGCGGCTGGAACAGGAACCATCTGCCTGCGGCGGCAGAGTGATTCATTGTGTCGCCTGAGCAGTGTGACTGCTCCCCCTTGTACCCCTGTAATGGGATTACATTAGCCTGGTTCCTTCAGACTGTTTCTTTCTGAGAGAGACTGTGTTCCACTGTTTCTGGGAATGTTAATGGCTGACATAGATTTTATGCACATATGTTTGTTCATGGTGTGAGTTATTGTGGCCGGAGTCACAGGAAGGGGCAGCTGCGTAGTTTTTTGCAGAGAACGATATGAGAAGGATATTTTAAAAAAAACTCTATAATTCAGAATAGCGCCGGGAAAACTTTCAAAATACAACAAATATCCGTCTCAAATCTTTATCTCTATCCCTAGTTTTTTGACTCTTTAGATCAGCTTTTCAGGCAGAAAAGTGGAAAGATAATAATCAGGTACACTAGCTTTTATGCACCTGGCCACAGCAGCTGTCATTATAAACCTTTAACTCGCCAAAAAGCGAAACGAAAGGCTATATTATCTTAAACATGAGAGAATTTATAATCAAAAATATTAAAACTTTTATCTCCAAGAAACCACACATTCGAGGCTGGCCTGGGCCACAGGCTTGAAGGGAGGCCCCGATAACCCCCTCAGGACCACCTTGAGGTCTCAGAGCGGAGGCGTTCTCCAGAGAACGGGCCTCTTTTGGTGGGCCCCCCGAAGGAAACGTTTGACCAGCGGGTGGGAACGGGGTGAGAAGGTCCCAAACCCCTGTGACCGGAGGCAAAGGCTGCCGCGAACACCGCCAGGGTGCCTTTCTCCAGCAGTTCTTGTAGGAACCCCAGTACTCCCTCCAGAGGGCAGGACATGGGGTCCCAAGATCGGACCGCGCACCAGTCGCTGAAAACCTTCCACCTACTGCCGTAGGCTCTCTTAGTGGAAGGGGCCCTCACTCCCTGGATGGTCTCCACCACCGATTGGGTGAGACCCAGGTCTACGAGTTTGCGCCTCTCAGCCTCCAGACCCAGAGTCTGTGGCCCAGCACTGGGCACGAGTGAAGTGTCCCTCCTCCTTGGACCAGAGCTCCGGGCTCGTTCGGGAGTGGCCAAGGTTCCATCACCTTGTATTTAGGCGAGTCGGGGGAAACACATACAGGAGGCCCCCTGGCATAGAGCGTTGTCTGCACTGGCGAATAGGTCGACCACCGAAGGAGCGAACCTCAGCCAGACCTGCGCAGCTATCTGCGGGGCCAGGCCCCACTCCTCCATGAGTGGGCCTGCCCTGGACATTAGATCCGCCTCTGTGTTCCTGTCTCCCGGAACATGGCGTGCGCTGAGAGACTCCAGATTCATAGCCGCCCAGAGCAGAATGGTCGCTGCCAGGCGATGGAGGGCAGGGGACCTCGTGCCCCCCTGCCTGTGGTGTTGTCTGAGCGCACCATCACGTGCCTCTGCAGTAGTTGAGCAAAATGCAGCAGCACCCTGCGCACTGCCTCCATCTCCAGCAGATTGATGTGTAGAGATGGGTCTGACCAGAGCCCTCCCACGGAGCTCTGGCCCAGAACCCCTCCCCACCCCTCGAGAAAGGCGTCCATGAACACTTCTACGTGTGACAAGGAGCCTATCAGGGGCATCCCGTCCCGCATCAAACCCGGGGTGAGCCAGAACCTGATATCTGACGTCACGCTGGGGGGAACCACGAGCATCGTCGCTCCGTCCGGGGAGGGGTGAAGTCTGAGAACGGAGAACCACCTCTGAAATCCTCTCATGTGGAGAAGACCCAGATGTACCACCGTATAGGCCGCCGCCATCATCCCCAGGAGTGACCTGAGGCGTCGAGCAGACACCCTGGGGGCGGTCAGCGCCATGGTGGCTCAGCGCGAGATGCTCTCATGCCTGTCCTCGGATAGGGCAGCTCGAAACTCCACCGAGCCCAGCTGCAGGCCGAGATAGAGCATGCGCTGGGCAGGTTGTAACCTGCTCTTCTCTCTGTTCACCACAAAGACCAGCCGCTGTATGTGGGACAGGACCCAAGCACGTGTGATCCACGCAGAAAGCGTCTGTGCTCTGGCACTATCTCTACTTGGAAGTAAGCGTCTGTCAGATCGATGGCAGAAATCCAATCTCCGGGTCTGACGCATTCCAGCAGCTGCTTTGTAGTGAGCATGCGGAACGACCGCTTGGAGATGCACTGGTTGAGAGTGCGCAGATCCAAAATGGGGCGCACTCCCCCTGACTTCTTTGGCACCAAGAAGTATGGGGAGTACGACCCCCTGTATACGTCCTGCAGGGTCGACCTGGAGCGCAGCTCCTCTTTTTAGCAGAGAGGCTACCTCCCCCTGGAGAGCCTCCTCTCCTCGTCACGCATCCTCGACGTCCGGGACTCCCTTGGACCAGGACCAGTCCTGGACCTTGCAGTAAGGCTCGTACCCCAGGTCCGGCCTCTTGGCTGCCAGAGGCTTTGACCAGTCACGTGTCGCGTAGTGGAAGACCGGTTCCATACGCGGACACAGCGTGGGCGCTTGTCTCTTCCTCCCCCGCTGACGTGAAGTCTTCCTCAGCCTGAGTGGGTTGCGGGGGGAAGGGGACCTTCATGCTCCTCGCCGCAGCCGTGAGGAGGCGGGGCATGTGATCCTGCGGGAACCGGTCCGGTCCCTCGGACCAGAAGGAGGCTTCGTCGAGCGTGATGAAGGAACCCTGGTCCTCGTCACGCTCGTCCTCCACGACACAGTGTCCCCACTTCCTGCGTACTCAACCTCATGTTCTTCCTCCTGGGGAGAACCCGGGCGAGCCACCACAGAGCTAGCATACGCCATGCGGTGCTCTCTCTCCTTCCTGGGGAGAGAGAGGCACAGCTAGCCTCGTCTTCCTGGTAATGGCGGACACCCAGGCACAGGAAGCATAGGCTGTGCCGGTCCTTGCGGGAGAGCCTGACTCAACAGCCAATGCACCGTCGTCGTCCGACGCCGGAGGGCGAACATCTTCAGTCTTCAGAGACGGTGAGTAGATCTCTCTCAATGGCGCCAGAGTTCAAGGTGGGAGGCACGGACTGTAGAGGGGCAATTATAGGAGGTACTCGCCCGTGATTGGAGCATTGATTTCTCTCTGGCAGGAAGCTAGGTGCTTCTGGAGTCATACCCACAGCGTAGCCTAAGGGGCGTTAGCACCATGATGTAGAACCTACAGCTTTCATAAAGATCGGATTTTGTGGGAATTTTAGTGTCCCTTGTCTGCCGGAACTTTTTTCTTCTTAAATTCTTCGGTTTTCTTTAAATCCACACTTTACTGCCACATACTCTGCTCCTTTTCATCCCGCTCTGGCTCCGCTCTACAGCTGCTTTGATCAGCAGCTTTGATTGGTCAAAGCACGGCCGAGTCCCTCTGTGCACATGCATGAGAGCCACACATGTGTGTTTGGCGCAACGCATCATGGGAGCCAGTCCACTGCGCAGAACCCGGAGGCCCAGACGATGCCCAAATATAGGCGAGTTCAGCTAATCTTTCGATCCCGTGAAGTCCCATGCGCTACTGAGCACAAGCCATTCATTTGAATGCGGCACCATCTTGGATCACCGGGGCTTGGGTTGGATTCATTTATATCTCATTTGTGTTAAGGAATTCCAAAGGGGAGGTATATGTATTCAAAGATAATTTTGATTTTTATTAATCTGATGACAATGGTTGGTGTTTGATTTCAAATATTGTTGATAGGTACAACTTATGTTTTGTAAATATATAGAGACCTATAGCTGATGATCCTGATTTCTTTATAAATACTAAGATCTTAGACTTGGAGAGTAAAAATGTCTCTCAGCTTCTTAGACTTCGGCCCCTACCCCTGTGTTCACAGCAGACCCTCGCAATACGCTTGTGTCTGCCAAGCTTGACCGGCTTCCTCCCCTCCCAGTGGAGGTGGTGATCGGTGGACAGCTCCGCCCCTCTCATCACCTTCATCCAAGTGTCCGAGACACGCGGCTGGTCAAATAACACAACAGTCAATCATCGACCTCCGGCCTAGGGTGGCCTGGAGCCACGTGCACTGGTGGACATCCTTGTGCTCAAACATAGTGTTCGTTATGGACAAAATGTGACTAGCACAGACAACTGAACACCGCTCAGGCTGAGATAAGTGAGGCCGTTCTTCCCAATCACCCCTCTCCAAGTGTCACTGGCATTTCCCACATGGGCGTTGAAGTCCCCCAGGAGAATAATGGAGTCCCCGGTTGGTGCACCGTCCAAAACCCCTCCGGATACTCCAAGAAGCTCAGGTATTCACCGGGGAAAATTCCAACAGGCTGAGTATGGCTTCTCCCTCGGACAAATGTCAGAAAAGTGGAGCATCCAACCCCTCTCAAAGAGTTGGGTACTAGAGCCCAAGCTGTGTGTGGAGGTGAGCCCAAATATGTCTAGTTGGTATCACTCAACCTGCCCTACGAGCTCAGGCCTCAGGCAGCCAGATGTCCTAACAGCCAGATAATGTGTGTGCTGACCAGGTTGTCGAGGTCTCAGCCTTTGACTGCCGCCACGTCGTCCATTTGGGCTGAGCCCCATTGGCCCCATGGGAAAATGCGGGCCCCAACCCCTGGCTTCACGGTAGGGCTGTGTCGTACCGGGTGATGTAAGTAAGTAAGTAAGGTTTATTTATATAGCACATTTTACACACCGAGGCCACCCAAAGCGCTTTACTATGTTCAGAGTTCAGATATTGTTCCAATTTTTCCACACACGGTGAGGATGGAAGCGAGCCGCCGAACACACTGGCGCATCAACCCCCAATCAACACCATCCATTCACTCTCTCATTTACATTCATACCTATTGTGCATGGTTTTAGTGGTAGGGGAAACCGGAGCACCCGGAGGAAACCTACGCAGACACGGGGAGAACATGCAAACTCCACTCAGAAAGGCCCTGTTCCAACCGGGAATCGAACCCAGGCATGATTATCATCATCATGCGCTCAGTGTTTCCCACACATAAGCGAATCTGTGGCCAGACATGTCAGACTATCGCCCTGGCCCCAAAAAACTTCATGCTCTCGTACAAAATATTCAAGCAAGACCACATTGAGCCAGTGGAGAAACCAGAGCGAAGTGAGTGCTGCTGCGAGGGCAGTGTGCGACTGTTATACCAAACACAAACACTAACTTTTGCTCAGAGTCAGTGGGAACAGTGTTTCTCAGGGTCAGGGCAGTCATTGGGAGGTTCGGAGACAGCTTAGATTTGCGGAGAACAAGCCTGGAAGTCGCGTCGGGGCGCTGCGCCGCGACCCTCCAGTCTCCGCTATAGTGCCTCTCACAGATGTATTAACGTGCCTCCCGCGATCACCGGGACAGTAACGTGTTGGAGAAGCCATTTTCTTGTGTTTGTTTGACAAGAGAGAGAGCAGGGGAGACATAGCAGCAGGGAAAGTCGCGCGCGCCTGGGCAGACCCCCCCTGTCAGACACATACACACCGCCACACATTGCTATCAAATCTGTGGGAAACACTGATGCGCTCCATGTGTGTCATGTGCGTTTGTTTTTGAAAATTAAACCTTGAAAAAGTTGTGAAATATATGTTGACAGATATAATTTTACTTGAATCAAGATGAAAACTGGCACCTTATATTTGATCAGTTTTTGTCTGCACCTGAGTCAGCCTTTGGGCCCTAAATGCATCTGGATTGCGCTGCTGTTGGTTATTGGTTTTGGAATATGACATGACCTTGATACATTCCTACCATGGAGATGATGTGCTAGTACTGTATGTGTTTGAAAAGACACAGGATAACAGATTATCATGCATGTGATTATTTTTAATTGCTAGGTTCACCCTCTGCGGGCGGTTACCCCTCTCTAAGCTCTGGTCCAGGGAGCTTGAGGGTTCTGCCTTGCCTCTCCGAGTCGCCATCTCTCTCCGTTTCTTGAGTCTGAATGACATCCCAATGTCATGGCCGTAGATCCTGCTGGTATGTATCTTGGAGTCTATACCCCTCTCGCTCTTGGCGTACAGCTTGATGCCATCCATGTAGAGGAGGTGACTGATATTTGCGCCGTTACTGAGGCAG
>JAPMNZ010939786.1:0-15881 GCA_029875035.1 Pomatoschistus microps | reverse complement strand
CCGAGAGTCTGAATTAAAGTTCAATAGTGTTTTTTCCTCCTCATTTCAAGTGAGAAAACCTTGTAGTAAGACCAAAAAGCCCAAACCCTAGGTCAAAATGTTCTCAAGTAGCCTAATTCAAGCCAAGTTTGACATGATTTTCTCAGTGTGTAGTGAAAGCAACATTAAAAACATTTTTTATCACACAATACGATCAATTATCTTTGCTTTTTGGGTGTTCTCTAAATGTGCAAATTACCTGCGTTTTACCCAATTTAACACAGTGGAAAGACCAATCCTTCAAATTGTCTCTATTCAATGGATGTGTTTAACTGGCAGTCTGTGCAAACATAGTGATAAGTAAAACGTAATATACAAAGACTTGGATTTCATAAAAATGGGTGAATTGTGCAAAAGAAAGTGCATATTTCCTCATTCTCCAATAATACTTGTGTTGTGTGGATATATTGAGATGTGTGTGGGCGTTTGTGTAAATCTCACACTGTGCCATCTCCATTTCAATTGTGCTTCCTCCCCCCTTTGCGATTTTCCCGTTGCAGGATAAATAATTGACTCCCCAAGAGTGAAAGAACATGCAAAGGCTAAAAAAAACAACTGGAGTAGACATTTCCCCACTCCAATGTTCCCAGGGAGAATTTTCTTTGTTGAATGGAATATCTTCTCAGCACATTCTCAAATCAAATCAGAAATTGAGACGCATCAGTGTCTGGTCCAGAGTATTTGGCACACGTCCCACGGCAGCCTCAGTGTTTGGACAAAAACAACACATTTCCATAAGGAGCAACCCTCGCACACAGATGCATAGAAAAAATAGGTGATATACAGTGTGCATTTTTTTCCCAATTATTTTTCTTTGAGTTATCGAATGAATGAATGACAATATAAACAAGAAAACATGTACACACATATATAAGCCAAAAAAAAAAAAACCACCAAAGCTTTCATAAAGATGAAGACAAAGATCTCCTTGTGCTTAATCCAAAAGGGAGTGGAAAGAAGTATATAACTGATTTAATCCCAACTCTATTCCATAATTCCATTACCACAACTACCAGTACTGAACTTTTAAACTGATTTTTTTTTCCAATAATCGGCTTAAATCATGCGACTTCAATATCCATTAATCTCATCTCAATTCTTATATTTCTGTGGTGAAAAACATCATTTATCATATCAGGTCAGATGCTCTACCTTTTATTATCTTTGGTAGAATATACAGCTGGGAAAGCGGAAGGAAGAGATTAGCTAACACAAAGTTATATCTATTTAGGGCAGGTTGATGTGATTTCATGTTTTCAGGTCAAGGCGAGCTGTTCTTGAGATGTGTCTTTTCGATTATATTTATCATTACAGTGAATGGAGATAACAATGTTCCTATCTGACGCTAAAAGGTGCTTTACATAACGCTAATCAAAAACATATGCGTGATGTTGTCCTGTAGAAGGGACTTTCAGACCCACTGTTTTATATTTTACATGAGCTTGTGTATTTCTTTTCCTTTTCCTTTTTCTTCAATTCAATTCAATGTATTTTTGTAAAACCTTAAATCATAAAAGTATTGGAGGACTATACAAAACCATTGAATGAAAGGTCAGAGAATATAACAGTTCAAACTCAAGAAATGCAACAACAAAAACTCATAGAGCCTTTGGTGAAAAACAATGAGATCCAAAATGCAAAAACTGCAATAAAATGGATTAATAAAAAGTTATACAAAAGATCTAGTAAAAACACATAGAACGAAGACAGAACTGAAACAGACGAGGAATGACAATGACGCAACAGGGAATGAAGGAACACACAGGGCTAAATACAAGACTTTAATGAGACACAGGGTATACACATGAGGGCAGGGCAGAAAATGAAACAGGAAGCACAAGGAAGACACAGGGATTTAACAAACTACAAAATGAAACAGGAAATAAATCTAAACCATAAGGGGCAGATGATCAATGTTCATAAATGTTGATAACTGACCATAAATATTGTTAAGTGTGGAGTGTCCTGGATCATCACTTATAGACCTTGACCCTCCTGCACGGCAAGGAAAAACTCTTTGTCTTCTTCTGGGGTTATTGTACATATGAAATACAAATAAAGCTATATTATATAATAGCTATATCAATAATAATGTTGGTTTGTGAATCTAGTCACTATTATATAATGTTCTGGGAAAACATGTGAGCATTTTCTTTCATCAAAATGGATTTAAAATTCAAGCCCTCCATACAGTTTCATTGACACCAAAAGAAAATGGATATTAAAATCATGTCTAATCAATGCATTAAAAAGAGTGATAGATACGATCCTTATAGTATTTGCTCCTTATTATTTGCTCACGTCAGGGGCTTGCTTCTCCATCATGCTAGTTGGAGATTTTAAGACTTCTTTCCCTATTATGCTAAAGATAGAGATTCAATACTTATTATTGTTATGGTAGAATTAAAGATTTTATTATACTTTATTTCACTATCAAGTTATTATTCATGTATCTTGTGCTGTGTGCTCCTCATTCCCACTCTTCTGTAACTTGTAATGCAACACTGAAATTTCCCCAATTTCCGTGGGACGAATCTCCTAATCTTATGATAGAATACAAGAACATGAACAGTAACACAACCTATTACGTGTCTTGCTTTAGGACACAATGGCAGAATATATAGCCCTTGCTGCAAACTGTGGCTGCAGCGACATCCCATTATACCCAATCCCAACCCTGCTTAGCTTCTGATCGGACACGATTCGACGTTATCCAGGTGGTATGCAGTCTGCTGGCCTCTGCCCTCGCCTAAGCATCTATAATGTCTGTCAGTGCGCTTTAGCTCCCCTGTTTCCTTGTATTGGATTAACATCTTCTCTGTTGAGCTCTTTAGCACATACAGCCTTTTGCTAATGCTATACTCTTCACACTCTTTGCTGATGCAGCCGTCTCCAGTGCTGCCACAGCGTTCCTAAAGCACAAAAAAAAAAACAGATCTTACATTGAAATTCTAATGCCTCCAGCGCTTTTCATCTCATTGATAATGTTAACACAAGCCCTCTGCGGCAGAATGTGTTCATTTGTCATGTCGTTCCACCTGCGGTCCCTGCATTCGTCGCCTTTCCCTCTCAGTCCTTAGCTCATCATTCTTCAATCGGCTCAGACAACCCCAGAGGCCGTTTAAGAGCTCCGTGACCCACTGACATACAGAAATCAATATCTTTGGCAGCTGACATTACAGAACAAATATTTGCTCATTTTGAAACTCTATTTGTAAAGCCTGAGATCATATTTGTTGGTGAAATACACATAAGTAGAGAAACGGATATGGATAGAGAGGTTAAAATGCACAACTCTGATTAAGCTCAGGACTGTTAACCCCTTAAAGATCCAATATGGGACTGGCATTTTACTGTATGTCAACCATCAAACTTCTGGAAATAAAAATCTCCAGTCAAATCAAACAGGACCAGTATGAATTCATAACCCAACGAACAAAAATTGTCCAAAAAAAGTGTTCTTGTAGGGGCGACAGTGGCTCAGTTGGTTCCACTCATGTCTACTGTCGTTGTGTCCTTGGGCAAGACACTTCACCCCACGTTGCCTGAAGCCCTTGCTGAAAGACCAAGGCTGTGTCACCACTGTCGTAGCAGCCATCTTCTCACCACCCGCAGAGGATCAGAGGGACTGGTGCTATGAGCATTGGGTTTCATCTCTCATTGCCACCCCCCGACCCAGACATTTACTTAATAAAGGGGTTGAAAATGAATGAATTAATTAATGTATTCTTGAATATAGCCCTGAATCAATTCGCCAACACAGTTCAAAGAGTTCAAACACAAATGCAATGATAAAAACACATAGAGCCTTTGGTCCATAAATGTTGATAAATGTCCATAGATGTTGTTGAATGTCGAGTGTCCCGGATCATCACCACTGTCCTGAGACCCTCCTTCATCGGCGAGGAAAAACAAAACAAAAACCAGAGGAAGAAAAGTGAGAAACCTCAAGTGGCCCACAATAAGGTCTGGAAAAAAAATGTTTAAACTTTAGATCCAAGCCTACCCCCAGACAGCGACACCCTCATATTTAGCAAGAATAAATCAGATGGAAGAGTTTGATCTTGCTCTGCGCAGAGACCGTTCCCACTTATAATTAGAGTAAATGAGTAATCAGAGACAATGACAGAATCTTGCATGCCAAAGGACCAATATTTGTAGGCGATTTGAATACCAGTGATATGACATTTTTGTTCATGTCAGAAAGTATTTGAATATATAGACCGCATAATGAGAGTATAGTGAATGAAAAGACTCCTCCCACTCTGTCCCTAATGATGGTGCTGAACATGAACACGTGCTGAATCGATACTGGACTAGGCATGAACAAAGTGTTACAAGGGTCCAATGCAATACCATTTAAAGTACTTAACTACCCCCCAGTCTCCTTCCATGTCCTCTACTCCACGGGCTGCATGCTGCCAATAAATAAAAAGGGACACAGAATGAGATAGAGAGCGAGGGAGAGAGCAATACACAACATCAGAAAGACGTGGGAAAAAAAACAGAAAATGAAATTGAGGATGTGCACAGACTTAAAGGGTAATATTGATCCCTTCTCCAACATAGACTGAGTGGCTGGGAGAAAGCACAAGACAAATGGGGAATTCAATAGGAGATTTGTGGCTGCACTGGACCAAACAAGCACAAAAAATAGCCAAAAGGTTATCGCGTTTCAGGGGAGGGGAGCACTTCTCATGAAATACACTAATACCAGTGGATTCCATTGATTGCTAGTATAAAGACAGCAACCCTGATCCCGGTGGCGGTCTCTAAAATGAGCATGTGACTGCTGTTGTTTGTGCGTCTTAAGTCCGATCTGCCCTGACTGGATCTGATAATGTGGAGTGGCCCGTGCTGCTTTAAATGGGTCATAGTGTGATGCCTGATACAAAGTGAAGTCTGGCCTGGAGCATCTCTCCCCTCTGCAGCAGAACCACCAAATTACTCTGCACCATTTCTCCATCACTTCCTGCTCCGTGGACAATAGTATAATTTTCTGTTTACCACATGTGAAACTGCCGTGCTTTAAATATAGTTCACAGCTGGCAGGGGTCACATACACACACAGCCATGCTCTCTTAACACAAACACTATAAGCTTTACCACATTGATTCATTTAATGATAGTATGTAAGTCATCTTTATTTTTATAGCGCATTTCACAGATCAACGTCACACAAAGCGCTTTGCAATGTTTTTGGAGACTTGATATTTTTCCATTCTCTCCACACATGGTGATGACAGGAGCGAGATACAACATCAAAGCCTCTCATCATCAACATCCATTCACTCACTCATTACATGCACCTATTGGAGGTATTATCACTGGTAGGGGAAACCGGAGCACCTGGAGGAAATCTACACAGACATTTTTTTCACTTTGGATGAGTCAATGTGTATTTCTGAACGGCAGCAAGTGTACATTTACCAGATTGTAGCTTTTTGTTGCTTATTTCTGTAGTCTCACGATCACACTCACAACACACATTCATTCAACCCTCACCAATTGTACATGTGGCAGGAGGGTGACAATAATAGAATTTGATTAATACAACATAATTAAAATTAAATACAGTATATACCAGGACCTGGGCTAAAACGACCTGTGTCTGTTCAAACAAAACAAAAAAACAAAAAACAAAAAACAAAAAAACGAAAACACTGTTGAAATTGAAATTAGAAAAATATGTAATTCCTGGTAGTTTTTTTCTTTTTTCATTTGACATATATTTAAAATATAAGATTATTATTTATGTTTTGCATTATGTTATAAATCAAAATATGTGAACAAATGTACTTTACAACAAAAATACTGTTTGTGCTGTGCGGGCTAATGATATCCGTAACATCCTCATCCATAGTCTTAATTCCAATCTAAAATCCAGCCCTCTTAATCCTCTTTAAAACAGTAAGAAAAGACTAAATGCAGTGCCTCGTGCATGATGTGTTTACAATTCACCTCGCAGCAGTCTGTTGTGATGCATGTGCACGCATTTGGATCTTCTCCCACTTCAACAACAGCACACTGGGTCTCTCAAACTGTGGTTCGGGGGCTCAAGTGGGTTCTTTCTTTCTGAATTTAATTTGAAATACTTTTTGTGTGGAATAACCCAATAACTCTTCTATACTCATGATTCAGACTAATGGGCAGGTTTAGACCGGGAGGAAAGCAAATTTATGATCTTATTACGTGATTTTTGGCAAAGTGTTAGAGATCCATTCGTCACATGATGTAATGTTAGATTAATACATACAATGGGTCATTCCCCAACATATGTCTTAAATGAACTCATGGCGCATGGATTAAGAGTGTTGTGTAAATACTGTGATTATATTTACAACCACAATCCCTCCTTTTGAGCTGTCTAGTGTAGTCTAGTGCAGAGGTAATACCATATGGTGCACGTGGCGGGAGCTCAGTGGCGGGACGTGAGAAAGCTTTATCCTATTATTCCTGTGGGGTTGCAGCAGGCTCTAGGACCCCGCAGAGCAGCCGTGGTCAGCAGCGGACCTGAGGCAGAGCAGAGGCGGAGAAGATGCGGAGGAGAAGGCTGCGGCTGCGACAATGTGACAGCGGCAGGACCGAGAGAAGTTGACGCGTTGAAAGATGATCGAATCTGCCGAGATTTTGAACAGAGACGAGGGAGAAGAAGCTGTGTGACTTGCGGGTTTACGGGACACGTGTAAAAAGGCGCATCTTCTCCTGACCTCAGCGGGGGCGAAAAAAGGTGCATCAGAAGTGCAATGTTTGTATGATCTGAAGCTTGAGATACGTTCTTCAAGCGTCAAGGAGCCAGAAACAGCAGGATCATCTGCGCTCACAGGACACAAACAGCGGAGAAGCAGAGGTGAGATACAGTCCTCCTCATCATAACAGGGCGAAGCCTTCACTGCGGGCGTAAAGGCTGTTTCTGCCTTTGTGGTGATGTAGCCTACGTGTATTCTTCATGGATCTATATAGGTTTACCTACAGTTTGTGTTAAAAATTACATCTTAGAAGTGGAAGGGAAAAAACAAAAGACAGTATTTTATCATTCTGGTCATTCCATTGCAGACTCATCTTTGTTTACTGACACCCAAGACAATGGAATAGTGGGACCAAACAATTGCTTGATGTGCTGACATTCTTGTGTTATAATGATAATGATCATAATCATAATAATATTGGTAATAATATAACAATGGTAATAATCATAATAATCATGCGTTAATATCAATCAGTGACATTATATATATATATATATATATATATATATATACACAATTGTAGAGTGTAGTGCCATAAAACAATAATGATTATTATAATATTGTCATTAATAGATTAGAGACTAAAAGGCATTAGAGAAAAAAAGACAATGACCTGCGTTGTCCTTACATTTCATACAACACAGCTTTTGCTCATCCATAATTGTATGAGATTGAAAATCCTTTGGTCAAATCGGGCACACAATGTGTCAACAGATTGAAGCAGGTTTTTCAGATTATCTTTTGTCCCTCCCATGCAGGTCATTATAATTTTCCCAGCGACCCTAGGCTCAGGTAAACAAAAGCTGATGCCCATATGTCCTTTGTGCTACAATTCAAAAAGGAAACAGTGGAATCACAAAAGAACGCAGTGCACAGAATAATTCTGACAAAACGTATTTTACCAAATGAACTAGTCCCAAATCAATTCAAGTACATGAGGAAAGCTTCAAAGACATAAAAAAACAAGATAAAAAACATATGTGTGCAGCAGCTGTGGAGGAGGCAGAGTACTTCACATGCTTCATTTACTGTGGGTGTGTTTTGGAGCGTTATGATGCGAGACGTGTGTGTGTTGTGTTTGTGGACAAGTGTAGTTATGTAAAACATGTGCGTCTCCAGGGTTAGCAGGGGCCATATACCATGCACTGATTACAAGACTGCCTTACTCACACTCTGCGCACTGGGATTCAAGTCCACGGCCGTGCGGCGTGACTGCTCTAATGTGATGTTAATAGGGAATCTCTGTCGAAATCCCTCGCAGTGTAATGTGACAGAAACACATTCTTACTGGGAGGCTTGGTGAGCTGGAATTATCCCATCCAGTTATTATCAAGCCAAGCAGAGGACTAGAAGTGAAATGGCAAATTAGCCTTTGCTTCATTTATCCTGCAGCACGCTCTCCACTCCACTGTGAATGTGTTTCCATAGGAACATGATGTTACTCTAGGCTTCACAAGCTGCGCTATGCACTCCAGATTTTTGCTTATCTTTCTTACCCTTCTATGAGACGGAGAGCAGGGTGCAAGAGGAAGTGGATCAATAGGATCATTAAAGAACTCCATATATTTCAGATTTCTATTCATTGATGCATTTTGATGAACGCCTGTAAGAATAACAACCCCTGCTTCTGGGCTGCAGAACATCTTGCCATTAAACTGAAATTGCTGATAGTCAAAAGAGCTAATGGCCACTGTCCACTTCAAAAACTAGTTCTAGACCCCTACAATTAGGCCAGTATTTTCACACATATTGATCCTCCTAGTACAATCCAAACATACAGTAGCCATTTTATGCAGGAGGGAAAAAAATCTAAATTCTTCTTGAAAATGTTCAACCCTCCTCCGCTTCCTCCATGCGAAACACTCCATTTCTCCTTTCTCCATTGTACTTACAGAATCGCTTGATCTTTATCTGCTGGAATATCACAGCAATTACTCCATTCCCCGTGCTGGTGAATAAGAGATTCTGTTACTGTGGTAAAACTGCAGAGTGCACATTAAAATTTGTGTGGGATTCAGCAGCTCCTTTGTGGCAAGGCTGAAAGGCAACATTTCAGTTAATTGCACATTTTCTATCTATGGGGGAAGCGGGAAGCCATAATTGCACCAAAGGGTTTAGTACAGTGGTTTTGCTGAGAGCCGGGATTTAAAACAGGTAATCTAGTCAGGCACGTAGCAAAAGAAGAGATGATATATCATGGAGGTGAACGGTTATGCTGTTTTTTTGTATGACACAGCAGCTGACTAAGATGCAAACGGCAAGCACAGAAAGCAAGCTCTTGTAAAAGTGTCGGCCAATGATTTGCCGTGGAGTCCTTGCAACCTATCATCCACCTGACTGGATACTTTATAGGAGGGCTAGAACCGGAGCGAAGCAGGCTTATAATCCAGCTGACGGAAGAGTTTCTACGGGGGATACAGGCCCGAGGAGCGGCAGGGCGGGGTGTAATAAAACAGAGTGCATCTCTATTGGAATGAAGCGAGAGGTGAGCCAGCCCTGGTTGTTATTCCAGGACACACCTCAAGTAGTCACCTTATTATGATGTCATCAGAGTGGGTGCCAGGAGGAAGATCTGTCATATCCTTACTGTGTTTACCATTGGTTAGTGCAGTGGTTCTCACCGGGAGACACTAGTACAGGGAGTAGGAGGTGATTTCAGGATAACAGTCCAAAAAAATCTCATTATATTTCACCAATTGTTTGACACAAAATGTATGGGTTTAAGTGAAAAATAAAATGGGACAAATAACACAATAATTGAATCCATTAAAAAATGACAAATTACTTCAACTCTTGGAATTACTTGTATTACCTGGACTATTATTTATTTTTTTCGCAGAATAACTATAGAATATTTTTGGTTGAAAAAATAGTTTTTGTTTTTGTGCTACAAGATTTCATACATAGATGATCAACACTGGTTTTAAAACTGCTCAAGGAAATTAATATTTCCTATTATTATATTTATTAGAATGTAATGTGGAACATAGTAACATCAAACGCTCTTCTGCCTATACATTATTTATATATTATTATCTATATGCATTTTTCCATCTCTTTGTTACAGCCAGACTCTTTATAGTTCGTTTTAACCTCTTCTTCTGTTGTTCAGAGCGAGTGACAGGTGGACTTCTTTTCAGTTTAATTTTCCCAAATTAAAGTGTTTTCGTGTTTATTTTCAATCCCTATTTTAACTTAGATAATTGCACTTTTTGAAAATTTCCAATTGTGACCACAGCAATTTTATTTGCTTAATTGTGTCGGCCTAAGACTAATTCTTTATTTACTACATCAAGGCAAAAGTAAAATATACTACATGTACATAAATCATGAACAACAATAATAACAACATGATAATAACAATAAAATATACATCTTTATTTGATCTTTATTATATTTTTATGGTAAAACATCAATGCATTCATAAATTCATATTTAAAGTATTTTTAAATGTTGATTGTGTATTAACTTCATCATCGTTACGACCATTCGATTTTCATTCCAAAAACAGATGCACGAGTTTGTCTATTATTAGTTCTAGCTTTTTGTTTCGATCAAAGCAAACCTAGATTATAGGAGCTGTTTCTTGTTTGACGCTCATGAGAGTCTGTGCAGCTGATCTAGAGCCTTGTGAGTCAGCGCTGAATAAGAAAAGACTGGTCCTCTCTGTGATTAAGAGAAAGTCCTTTACATTGGACTGAGTGGTTTCTGTATGTGTTTGTTTAGCAGAGAAGCCCACAAGGAAAACTCTTCTCAACCCAATTACAGCAGTTTTCTTGCAATGCAAGCTGGAAAACACTGAGACGGTGCATTGATCATCTGTAAGGAGTCTGCAGCACACAATACTTATTCATTTTCTTTGTTTTAATTCAAATGCCACTTCATTTGTTTTCGTTTTTTCATCAGAAAATGAATAGAATTAATATTTTTTGTAACTTGTTAACAACATGATGTTTTACCACGGAGAAAACTGTTGCAAATAATGTTATGGAAATTATGATTTGATCTCCCAATAATCCTCTCTTACATCATATAATAAAGACCAACTGCTTTTCATCATCTCTGCTATCTTTATCTTTAAGGTCAGACAGCACAGACTACAATGAAAGCTTAGACCTCTTGCTGTTCTAAAATCTAAATATGTTCTTTAATTAAAAGTCAATTAGAATTAAGATCTTTAGATACTTAGGTTCTCTTATCCATATTTTTGATGTTCAGACACACCTACTTGTTTTACTAGTATGGAATACATTTGAGGAGTTAGAGAGGACTTTAGAGAGAAACTTATTCATACAGCACTTAATTGTTTTTTCACTGATGATTGTTTGATGTAAATGTATTAAGTAAAATGCATCAATAAGCCCCTTTGTTCTTTTTTTCCCCACCCAGAAATGACTGGAGGAAGCCCTTCTCTTGGACTGCTTTCCTTATGTAAAATGAAGTGCAGTACTGACCACGTTCCCATAGGAGCCTCAGAAACCCAGAGCTATAAATCACCACTGCGGAG
Source organism: Pomatoschistus microps (assembly GCA_029875035.1). NCBI lineage: Eukaryota > Metazoa > Chordata > Actinopteri > Gobiiformes > Gobiidae > Pomatoschistus > Pomatoschistus microps. The sequence goes on along the minus strand of JAPMNZ010939786.1, from coordinate 4,586 downwards.
CCTCAACTGTCCATTATGCTCCAGTGTACAAACACAGGAACAAGGCTGCTGTTAGGCTGCTGACCCAACAACTCACACCAAAGGATGCTATTTCTGGCACCTCATTGCTTCCAGAGATTAGTTGTCCTCCAATATGACCCCAATCTGTTCATTTGCCACTAGTTTGACTCCTGCCAGCGGTTTTGCCTGTCCTGCCTTCCACACCCTGCGAGTCAGTCTTGTCATCATCTCCTAGGGATCTGTGCGCATTTTTGCTGAATAGAAGGCCATCGGACTGAGCCATCCAGCCCTGAAACAAATGGAGTATGACGTGCTCCGAATAAAGACACAATAAACACAAGCTCCCAGTACCACGGACACACCTACAGGCTACAAGTGAAACTGGGACGAGATCAACAACAAATGCAAAGGACCTTCCTTTTAAGGGTCTGCACTGCTCCATTGAGTCAATTATACCTTTTGGGTAATGTTTTGCATTAACTGAGCAGAATGGAAAAAGCAGACGAGTTGGAGCACCCTCTTCTTGGAGAGGGAACAAACAAAAATATGTCAGGCCCTGGGTTTGTTCCTGGACCTGTGTCCACATATTCTCCTGGTGAGCGGTTTAAGGGCGTCTTAGTGAAGTGTGAGGAGGATCAAGTGTACCCACCACTGGCCTGGAGTCCTTACTGTGGACACCCCCCTGAGAGCCAAGAGCACCAGCTCTTGGATCCCTGCTCCCTGCCTCGTACCCTGGAGTCTTACTACCCTGGAGCCCCCATGTGGGGCCACACAGACGCACTGCTCAATAAGGACTATCTGGAAACCACCTTTGTGGATGTGCGGCCCGGCTCAACCCTGGAGAGAAAGCTGATGGCGGAGGCTCAGGACTACCACAGCACGTACAGCCTGGATGATGAGGACGACCTGCTTCCAGACTCAGATGTAAGTAAAAAAGCTCTATGATTAAATGAGACAAGTTGAAACAATAAATAAAATATTGCAATGAGGTTTTTGTTCATAGTAAAAAAAAAAAAACGTAACTTTTTCAAGTGAAAACTAAAATGCATGACATGTCCTGTGCTTTTCAATCATTCCCAGAGCCTCAGTTAATGTTATTTTAAGTATTTATAAATATCTCAGTGATGCTGCATTCCTGTGCTTTTGTGCTCCCAGGACTCGTCCATTGAAGACTATACAGACACAGAGAGTGACAGCAACTTTCCTCTAATGATACCACAGGACTACTTGGGTCTAGCCTTTTTCTCCATGCTCTGCTGCTTTTGGCCATTGGGGATTGCTGCGTTCTACCTGTCCCAAAAGGTAACATTTAGAAATATGATGCCTTTCCTGTAGCTAACGTCGTTACAAGCATCCTAAACATACATCTGCAGTAATGGTCCATGGACGACATCTGATTCAGGCATCTCTTGCAAAGTGGAAGCATAAAATCCAATTTGCAATTTTGCTAGAGTCTAAATGCCTGTAAATGGCAGAGGCCTTTTGACCCGATCAATGGTCTTCATTAAGGTTTAATTAGAGTCATAACAAGAGCCCCAAGTTGATAGATTTCCAATAGTCCAGAGCTATTTAGAGCAGAGGTCAGACTCAAAGACAGTGACTGAGCTGGGGGCAGTGGAGGAATGAGTATTGCAATTTGCTCTCAAGTGAAAGTGCAGTTAGCCTAGATGTAATAATTACATGTACTGCTGACAAAAATGGAAAAGTTAAAAGTACGCATTATGATAAAATCTAAGTGCGAGTTAGCCATTTTCTGCAGAATGTATATCCGTATTTAATGCATACAATTAATTAAGTACAACCCTCATTTTCTTGAGACAATTTTGCTGTCATGTTTTCTTCCCACATTACTATCAACGTTTGCATGTTCACAGCTAGCAACGTTTTTAAAAGAAAATCTGCCCTTCTGCTTATAGACCAACAAGGCGTCTGCTCAGGGGGACTTCCAGGGGGCCACTGCAGCGTCCCGCCAGGCCCTGTGGCTCTCTGTCTTGTCTATTGTGTTTGGGATCATCACGTACACTTGTGCCATCGCCGCCCTCATCTCCTACCTGTCTGGAAAGCCACCTTAAGTATATGTCATGTACATTTAAAATAACACAACTCCAGGCCAATGAAAGTCACAGAAATGAACATTCAGCCTGTTGATGTAAGATAGCTACCATCTTTCTCTTTACTATCTTTGTGATTTCTCAAGATCGACTTGGATAAACCTAATTATCATATTGGAGGTATGTTCTAAGAGCAAGAGTGCCATCTATACTTACATATTGCGTTCCTCCACAATGCACACACAAGAATTATATCAAACAAAAGCCATTTAACATAGGTGGTTAGATGACATAGAAAAAGTGCAGTTTTATGGAAGTTTTGTAAAAAGAAAAAACCCAAAATAAAACAAAGAGCCATAAGTAAAGTTGCCTCTGCTTTTATATTGGTGTGAGTGTCTCTCCAGTATAATTTAAGGTCTGAAAGGCTCTAAGGTTGCCCTAAAATAGTTACCTTTTCATTCCAAATTTTAACAATGACTGGATTTGTATTATTTAGAAGTATTCTGCTACTAAGCCAAAATCTGTTTTGATTTGTGAAATATGGTACTCACATGTCAGAGGTGTGAGAGGTACATGCCAAGACACGCGTACACAACTATAGGGCCTTTTCTGCTTTAAAACAAACATACACAGAAACATGTATATAGAGAAGTCTAAACTTAAGTGCAAAAAATATGGAAGAAACTGTCATGAGCTATTCTAAAAATAGAAGGCACCGTCTCTGCAACTTTTGTCCCAAGTCGAGCTACAGCGCAGAGATGACTTATTGTTGGAACCTAAAATAAATACTGTGAACTCTGCAGAAACACAATGCAACTGAAGGAGGATGAATGCAAGACCAAATTTACATGTCAATGGAAATATCTATTTTGGTCAGAATGCACTCTGCATGGTGAATTTTGCTAATTGAACCAATTTCAGGTATGAAATTTGTATCATGTTATGTGATGTTCAACAACCGATAAAAAAACTCATCCATATTGGTTTGAGAAAAGTGTGCCATCAATGAAACTGTGAATAATGAATCCAAGAGTATTTTAAACGTTATTCAAGGGTAAAGGTAAATAGTTTCTATTTATATATTGTAAATAGGTTAATTTTTTTAGGTCCACTGTAGAATTGAATTTATGGATGGGAATTTGTTCATAAAACAAATGACAGTGGATTCTAGTGGGTGAGAACATGGAAACCTGTTACTATATTACAATTACAAAAACCACCAAGACAATCCTTCACTTTTCTTCATCTGTTGCTTCACAGTTTAAAAATTATAGTCTGTTTCTGGTCTGACTTTGTTTACTTTGTATTATTGAACGCAGTGAATTTAACAGGTATATGTGCCAACTGCTGCTACTGGTTATATATTAAACATGGTGTAGGAGAAAAAAATGTACCTTTCCCTAGCCACACGGGGGCGCTGTGAGCGTTATGTGACCTGAGCCCATTAGAGGTTTCTTTAGTGGCCCCAATGACCATTCATCCACACAAACATACAACATTCCACAGTGACACGGTAAGAAACGGTTTACCCCCTAACCTAGAATCACCTGTGCTCTCTAATTCTGACCCTTTTATAGGAGAATGGGCTCAGGTCACATAACGCCCACAGCGCTACCTTGTGGCCAGGGGAAGGTACATTTAGGCTCCCACACATGCTATACATTGTATTATTTATTTTGAAGTCCATTCATGTAAATTGATCTGTAAAATAAATAAATAAAACCAAGGATGAGCCCTTTTTTGTTCAGATTTTCACAAAAGCCTTACAATCACACAGAAATGGATGATTAAAAGGTACAGAGAAAAGTGGTCATGAAAAAAATATTGTAACATGAGCAAATGTATAAAAAGTCTTTATTCAATATCAAACAGTTTTAGAATATCTGCGTTGGACAGAGTCTCTGTAGAACTTAAAAATCTTCTCTGAAGCTTTTTGGCAAACTGCTATGCACTCTTGTAGCTAAAGAAAAGGAAGAAAAAAATCTTGTGATTTAGGGAAAAAAAAATAGTGCCATAACATCATCTTTAATGATTTGTTTTCAGTCAAACCATGGAGTCAGTAATGAACTACATTTTCTTGTTGAGAGCAAGTCAAATGTAAAAGTGACCAATGTGTAAAATCGGGTTTATAATGACATTTAAAGAATGGGTATAATGCAGACTTTATTGATCTCCTTATGAGGATGATAAAGCTGTGGTACCAAACCGTTTTTGTTTTATAATTATGTGAACATGAACATTTTAACACCATAAACAACTTTTTTTTTTGCTGCATACTTGTACAGCACGTTATGTGAGCCGTTCGTGTGGTTTTCTCTTTCTCACTTTTATGTGTGAAAAAGCTTGTGACAAGAGGCCAAATATACATCACAACATGTATTTGTTGAAAGAACCAAACTGTTTGCGACTTGAGACCAGGGAAACTAGTTAAATAGATGTTATTATATAGATCAGTGTCTCCCAAAGTGGGGTCCGCGGCCCCCTGGTGGGCCGCGAGGGTACTGCAGGGGGGCCGCGAAAGGTCATAAAAAAAAA
>JAPMNZ010939707.1:0-29184 GCA_029875035.1 Pomatoschistus microps | reverse complement strand
CCACTCAGAAAGGCCCTGGTCCGACCGGGATTCGAACCCAAGACCTTCTTGCTGAGAGGCGAGAGTGCTATCCACTCAGCCACCGTGCCGGCAAATTTTGGTCAACTCTACAGGGATATGTGAACTTATGAATGCAAACTTATTTCAGTCATTTAAGTAGGCATATATGTGCAGTTGAGTCATTATGCCTCATATTCAGAAGGTTTTCACGCATCAGGGCAGGCATGAGTTTCTCTTAAAGGAGCTTTCATTGCCCTCTTGGTGACCACCAGGCCTTATTGAAATGGGCTATCCAGCTCCAATTTCAGGCCCATTACTGAGCCTAAAGCCACCGGTGTTTTTATCGTCAAGTTCAAATTACAGTCTCTTTCCTGCTTTATCTCTATGTGCAATGTCCTCTTGAATGTTAACTCTCAGACAGGTGTTGTAACCAGGAACAGACTTAAGATCAAGTTGCCTTTGTTCCCACTAGGACAAAGAGAGGAATTATATTTGCTTACTTCCACATGGGTCTCAATATTTTTTGAGGAAACTTATCCTGTTGTTCATTGAAATTTGTGGTGATATGCAAGTTTCTGTGAAGTCTAAGACAATCCTTCCTAAGAATTGACAATAACAAATGTTGAAACATACATACAAATGTAGTAAATGGTTAATCTGATCAGCTTGCTATAGCTTTAGTTCGAAGCTATTTCTTGGTCCAGCTGTTGGATGTCCTCAGACGCTGGCCAGCTGGAGTGAGTGAGTGAGTGAGGGAGTGAGCTAACACTAGGGCAATAAATGGTGTTTGGGGGGTGCAGGGAAAATGCAACAGCCAGCTGTGTGCTGCCCCTTTGTGTGTTAACCACCAACTTGCTTCATGTAGAAAGTAGGAAACTTTTTTTCATAAAATGTTATAAATCCTCTAAATGCATTATTTGGATTTTCTTTGCCGTTTGTGGATCTCCCATGTTTGGCTATGTCCAGTATTGTGTGGAGTAAACGCTAGGCAAACCAAAAGAGCAGTCTCCAATATAAATCATTGTGATGCAATAGAAATACTTTTTTTTTTTAAATGTGTATTTGTATTTTGGGGCGCAAATTGAATCATAACTTTGTCCAGTTGTGTACTGGTACCTGTTAAGCAAACTTTTAAATGTTTGGGTGTCTGGGTTAACTAATGAATGATGATTATTTGTTTTAATGCAGGTGGGAACAAAATTATTGATGTGATTGATGTAGCGCGTCAGGCAGACAGCAAGATGAAGCTCAGCGAGTTCATCAAATACTACACTAACCCCAATAAACCTAAGGTCTTGAACCTCATCAGCCTGGAGTTCTCAGACACAAAGTAAGTTATATGTGTGCTTTATTCTCTATTTGCCCGTCATGAACAAATGTCTAGTATGTAGAAAGATCTGTCAGTAACAATGCATCTTTTCACCGTAGGATGTCTGGGTTGGTGGAGGTCCCTGATGTAGCACAGAAGATGTCCTGGGTAGAGAACTACTGGCCGGATGACTCGTTCTTCCCCAAACCCTTTGTGCAGAAGTATTGCCTCATGGGAGTCAAAGACAGCTACACTGATTTTCATATAGATTTTGGGGGAACATCTGTCTGGTACCACGTTCTCTGGGTAAGTGTTCTTTTTAGTCGAAAGTGTCTAGAAGCCTCACAAATTTGCTTTGATATTTGTTTTTTTCCCCTTAGGGTGAAAAAATATTTTTTTTAATCAAGCCTACATTGGAAAACCTTGCACTATATGAAGCGTGGAGCTCTTCGCCCAATCAAAGTGAAGTGTTTTTTGGGGACAAAGTAGACAAATGTTACAAGTGTGTTGTGCCCCAAGGAACAACTTTGCTCATTCCCACAGGTTGGTGCCTTTTCGTTTTGAATTTTTACTTGGGTTATGAAGTGGTGATAGATTTGAAGAAGAAACCAAATATAGAATGAATCTCTGAATCTCTCTAACACTTAACGCTGGAGTATATATTTTTTCCATCACAGTTTATTCACGTAAACAGAAACAGTGGCCTACAACTTGCTGTCTTAATATTATTTAAAACCTTTTACTTATTTGGCATACTTAAACAATTCTTTATTTAGTTTTTTGGACAAGTGAAAAGCCAGGAACTAGTTGCATGGATTTTCACATTCTTGCAGTTTGAAAGTTGGGTCGCCCAGCTTTAATCCTTTGGTTTGTCTTAATGTGAACTTTGCGATGCCCCTGAAAGTTGATGGACAAAGCCTGAATCCGTCTAGTTGCCATTCTTTGCTCAGCAGGCTATAGCATTTTGACATGGATCCTTTGGCTTTTTGGTCGTGGATTTTAAAGAGGGGGGGTTGGTCAGTCGGCATTATCAGAGCCGTCCATCCAATTCCTATTCTCCTCAGACGCCTGCTTTTTCTCACTGAACTCCAACCTCACCTAAAAATGTTCTAATACTCTGCCATGTTGTCTGTATAAATGTTGTATCTGGTATAAAGCTGCTGAATATGTATAATCAATAACACCTTACAAATGCATTCTATTCACTAACCATAACGAATGCCTTTGTCTCCCTGAAACGTATGCTGCTAATCTGAGTTAAACGCTTTGTTTTGGCGCCCTCTACAGGTTGGATCCACGGCGTTCTAACCTCTCAAGACTGCATGGCGTTTGGAGGGAATTTCCTTCACAATCTTAATATTGGCATGCAGCTCAGGTATGTTGCTCATACTTGTTTAGCATGTTACACAAATAACAGCTGACAGCATTTCACCACTATATTGCAGGTGTTATGAAATGGAAAGGCGACTAAAAACACCAGACCTATTTAAATTTCCATACTTTGAGGCAATTTGTTGGTATGTGGCTAAAAACCTTCTGGAAACTCTGAAAGGTATGTTTGTTTGGATGGAAACCAGTACATTTTATGAAACATTCATTCAATATCTGCGTTTGTATTTTTTAGAACTCCGAGAGGACAATTGTCTACCCCCAAGCTATCTGATAGATGGAGTAAAGGCTTTAATTGGTGCGCTGAAGACTTGGTTGAAAAGAGCGGTTAGTGATTCACTTCTGTTCAGTTATTTTGCGCCCATTTTCCTGTTGTCTTCTTATGTATTTATGTATATATGTTTGTACTCATCCTTTAGGGAACAGAGCCCACGAGTGAAGTACCAGACAATATCAGGCCGAATAATCTAATTAAAGAGCTGACCAAGGAGATTCGCCACCTTGAAGTATGATTTGAAATTGAAATATTGCTGCAATTCATTCAATCTGAAATGACCATTCACCATTGTCCATCATCAGGAGGAACCTATAAATGGTAATAAGCCAGTGAAATCTCAGGGAAATTCTTGTGGAGCAGGATCTGGATCCAACAGTTGTCCAGCGACTCGCTCCACTTTGGAGAAGCTATGCCAGGCTCGACGTGCCAGGAAAGCTGCCAGGCGGCTGAGGCGGCAGGAGCAGCAACAGCAGCAGGCCCCAAAGATTCCCACCAATCTGGAAATCCTAGAGCAGCACACCAGAGAGGTGCTAAAGAGACTAGAAGTTGGCCCTCTTGAAGAGGTGAGTCTTGTACATACTGGTGAATATTTTAATCACACACAAGTGTTTTCTGTGTTTTATTTTGTATTTTAATAGAGTGGTATTTGAGTGATCAATATGTCCACATCTTTTATAGGATGCTGCATTCTGTGCAAAGGTTCATGGAAAGCTCAACAAGGTTTCCACTGCCTCTGCGGCAGCTGCAGAGTCTTTAGACGATAATCACTTGCGGCTAATGTTTGCTAACGGAAGAATAATCAGGTATATTTCATATATTTAAATTGCACTCGTGTCACTTTTGTTCTAGCACAATTGTCAGTTTGCCATTTTGTTATTGTTTGCTCAAAACAATATGATTTTGCAGAGATTTTAGAAGACCAGGGAGCAGCCCTCTAAAAATAGAAGGCGAAACTTCATCCACTGGACCAAATTGCAAATCTACTGTTAGATCTGGTAATGGTAAGTGCTATGCACTTTACTTATTACGCTATGCTCAACAAATCATACCATAATATCTAATGTGTCAACTTAAACTATTCACAGATATGGAAGACAAAACAAAGCTCAGGGAAGATCCTTCAGGACTCTCAAGTGCGTCCGATGTGGAGTCGGAGAGTGACTTTCGTATTCGGGTAAATACTCATACTGAAATATTTTCAGTACTTAGATAAACCCATCTAGTCAATAATTGTTTCTACATTTATTAAGTTTTGTTTCTGTATGTTTTTCTTTTGCAAAGCATCGTAAAGTGTCGCCCTTATCTTCATCCGATGATGATACAGACAGTTCACGGGAGGATGAGGCCCCAACTGCACTTGAACAGAAGATGGACCAGTCTAATCAGAAACTCAGGCACCAACACGGACCACTCAAACGGTTCGTAACGAATCAAAATCAATCATACCTTGAAACTCTGAATGAGAAGAGTTCTTTGGAAGAGTCTCTTTTTAAAAATGCTATGCAATTGTCAATAGGCTTTATATTTCGGATTATTAGAATACCATGTCATGTTGTATCAAATTCTGAAGCTTTAATTCTACAGAATTATGTTTTACTCTAAACAATGAACCCCAAAATAAATTGGTAAATGCATCTATTAATTGCTCTACAAACATGTGTTGCATGTGCTAGTCTTTTACAGCCTGAGAACTTTTTGACTTCCTTTTTTTGTAGAGAACATCCTACCTCACCTAGCACAGAAGCCATTCAGGGCATGCTGTCGATGGCGGGTCTCTTGTGCTCAAAGACTGAGAAGGCAGAACTATCGCAGGAGCTATGGTGGTCTAGCCCGAATCAGCACACCCTGCTGGAACAGAGGGACTTGGAGCAGCACCATCTGCAGGGAAACAAGAGCCCCATCGACAGCCAAGGAAACAGCAGTAACGAGGCTTGGGACAATCAGGGACTTCCTAGTCCAGAGATGGAGTACCAGTACTGTGATAATTCAATGTCCCCCCCCTTGCATCCCTCCAAAAGACAAGCGCCAAACTCTCCACCTATAAGCAATCAGGCTACAAAAGGTTTGCGCTCATTTCTGTGCACTTTTTTTCTTTCTACACAATGACTTGAGTACTAATGCCATTTTATGTTTTCTGTTTTTTTCAGGCAAAAGACCTAAAAAGGGAATGGCTACAGCTAAGCAGAGACTGGGCAAAATTTTGAAACTGAACAGACACAACAGGGTCTTTGTATAAATTTAATTTGACTGATCAAAAAAGGACTATTCTCGAAAAGAATACATGAACTTGTTTTGTACAAACGTACTCGTGTACAAATTATGTACAAAACAAGTCACTGCCTAGTGACCATATATGAAAGAATTTGAAAAGTTCAACTTTGGTGCATGCTGGAGACAGGGTATTGTGAGCAAACGCACGTCTTTGCTACAAGCACACTAAAAAGGAGCGTCTAAATTTGTTCATTTTGCAGCAGCCTAATGTTTTAAAGAAAGGCATTAAAGAGGACAATGTTTTTTTCAAATTTACACAACTGCTTGCTCTCGCTGGAAAAGTTAAATGTCAACAACTTTAATGCCAATACTTGGATTTTTCATTTTTCTTTCTGCATTAAGCAATGGTTGGAGCCTTGGAGGATGAGTACTAGGCCATAAGGGTGCTTTTAGCTGTGTTTCCGATGGTGCTAAAGATGAGGCAGTGAATAAAGGCTGATTATATGGTGCATACATTTAATTTTATTCATGCTTTGTCATTTAGTATTTTCTCCCTTTTCTATCAATCACACCAGCAATAATGACTTGGAGGAAAAGACTTGAGCAGCGTTTGGTTGCAGTCTTTTTTTGTAAAATATAAGTGTGTACTTTATCTATTTCAGATGTGCACAATGAAGTGCATAAAACTCAATTTTAGAGACAGTTAAGTCTATGAGGATTATTTCAGCAAAAAGAAATCTGATGCTGTCTTTTCAGTGTTGTATGTCTTTTTAATGAGAATTGTGAGTAACTAGACTTGAAATTTACCTTTTTTATTTATTTTTCCCTGTGATGTTCTTTTTGTATTTCAAATTCTGAATGATGTATTTATTAAGGAAAAAGATTTTATTATATTTTGACCCAAATCATTTCTGAATGTGTATGTTTTGTTTCAAAGTCAACACCTGTTGAGTGATTTCATCTATTCTATTGCATTAATAGGTTCCCTGTTGTTTGGTCACCACTATCGGGTGTTTGTGGTAAGTGCAAATGGGATGTAATTGTGTATTTCCACCTCATCTTTCTTAACCGTGTGCCACTTGACATTTGCAAAAACATATTCTGAGCCACTGTGGTTAATCCAAAGTTTGTCCGAAAAACGACTGGGGATTTTTGAAATGAATGTTTTTGAATCAATGCCAGTGCTGAAGTCTCTTGATAAGTCTGCATATTTAACCTCAGGTATGTCATGCACATGAATTTTGACGGGACACATCATGGGATCAAACAAACTTATCAGTATTTCCCATTGTAACCATTCACTTCAACCATGTTTTGTATTCTAACTTTTACATTGATCAGTGCATGTAACCGTTATATTTTGTTGCTGACCCCATTGCACTTGAGTTGCATATATCCCAGGGAAACTGATGCCAAGTTGACTCTTTAATCAGAATGATACTTTCCGCTTTAACGACTGCACACAGCAGCAGAATGATCCAGTGTACCTTTTGACACCTCCTTTTCACATTACAACTTTTTACTCTGCATGTAATTTGAAAACATGAGCTGAGCCACAGCCACACCTTTTGTGTTTTGCTTTGTATTAAACTGTCAAATGTTTGGTGCTATGTTATGCAAGTTTTTTAATAGCTTTTGGTTTAAGAATATACACTGGCTAACTGTGACACTGTTCAGGCATAGCTTTTTGTTTTTACAGTTTGAATTATGGGTGTAAATAAAATTTGAAAATGTAAAACACATTTGCATCATGTTTACTTTAAACCAGAAGGCTTTATTTTACAAGATAATTTACTTTATATACAACGTTCAGGAAACTCCAGCTTTATTAGAGACTTGATAAACTATCTGCAAGAAAAGGTAATGTTACAACACTCATCTACACACAATATATTGACCAAATCTTGAATGTACCACGGTAACTCATTCGTCCTCATCATCAGGTGGGATGCCCAGTTCCTCGTCTGTCCACTCAGAGGCGTCTGGCCATGGGAAGTGCCCCTGTTAAAATAATACGAAATGGAGTTAAACGCTTCGCTATAATAGATGTACAATGAATACGTATCCAACTATACACACCAACACTGCGTCCGGGTCATGCCAGCAATGCCAAAGTATCCAAAACCACATGGCGCCGCTGATAAGTTCTGATTGAAATTTCTGATTCTTCGTTAATTGCGGATATTGTCTGTATTGGGGCTCAATGTGCGGTCCGCCGCTTCCACTACAATGAACATATTCAAGTTAAAACCCTACACTCGTAGCTTTTCAATGATATGCCTCTCTGGTGAGTTAGCTTGCTTGCTAACGGCATTACAGATACTTACTTTCTTGTTGTTATACGTTGTGGTCCTCGTCTAATCAGCCTTGAACCTGTCCGCAGAATTCCCACTGCCCTTCCTAAAAACGACATTATACCCTCGAACAAAAACACCCTTTTTGTTGAGTGATTTCTGTGTGTGCAAAGATCTGTCTGCTGAAAAGTCACCTTCTCCGTTGTCAATAAAGGACTCCCGAGTAAGAGTCGTTGTGATTGGACAGCACAAAAAATAAGTTTATTGTTACTGCATCTGTGATTGGTTGTTCAGAATACCTTGATTTTTATCAGTATTACATTTTTCCAATACCAGAGACTGTAATAATCGGGTGATTTCGCGTAAAGCTGGATAACTTTATTTGTGTCATAAATAGATTTTGTTTGTCCCAACATAAAGTCTAGTTAGAATCTTTTTTTTCTTGTCTTATTTTGCAAACTGCAAGGCGATTTGTATATAAATTGTTTATATATATATATATAGATAGATATAGATATATATATATATAGAGATATATCTATAGATATAGATATATATATATATAGATATATATATATATAGATGATGTATATATATAGATAGATAGATCTATCTATATCTATATATATCTTTCGCAGTATGCAAAATATGAACTGCATTGTAATAAGACAAGACAAAAGAAGACTCAAACTAGACTTTATGTTGATGTATATAAAAAGAAATTAGTTTCTATTAGATCCCGTCAAGCTTCTGAAGCTGAGCAGGCCGTTAGAACTGTGAAGGGAGACCTCAGTGCCACACTGTCGTTGTGTCTTAAAGCAATCTAGACACTTCACCCACATTGCATATGAGTCAAGCGCAGGGGTCTCTGACCTTTATACAACAGCAGAGGCAGAGAGCTACTTTTATTCAACAGAAGAGGCAGAGAGATAGAGATACTTTTATAGAGAAGAGGCAGAGAGTTACTTTCATATAACAGCAGAGGCAGAGAGCTACTTTTATACAACAGAAGAGGCAGAGAGCTACTTGTTTTTGCAGTAAAAATATATGCAATAATTAAGACAGAGAACACATGTAAATATACTATAATACTGTATTATATTCATACTTATATGAATATAATGTTATGTATTCATTGAAGATCATGTGTTACATTATAAATACTTTGGGGAATTACCTGAAAAGGACTGGCGAGCTACTGGTGGCTACCGAGCTATAGGTTGGNCTATAATACTGTATTATATTCATACTTATATGAATATAATGTTATGTATTCATTGAAGATCATGTGTTAAATTATAAATACTTTGGGGAATTACCTGAAAAGGACTGGCGAGCTACTGGTGGCTACCGAGCTATAGGTTGGACACTCCTGGTCTAGCAGGTGAAGAATAATGACATGTGAAGAGTCTATGAAAATATCGCCACCCGTAAGAGATGTTGTATATTAGTAGGCCAGGAGGTGGAGACAATTAGCCGGTTTAGTGATGGTATGCCAAAAGCAGGACTAACAAATTGTCAAGACATTATTTTTATTTCTTGATCGTCATATCTTACGGGCTATTTTGGTCTGACTCAGATCCATGGTCTGATTATAAGCCTATATCTAAAATGCATGTCTCCCATTAATGTCCTAATCTATACGGGGAATGAACATACCAAAGTGCTTAGTTATAGTGATGCATTAAAGTGACTCAGATATGTTACACAGTAGACTGTAGTACATAATGCAATTGGGGAAATATTATAATCAGAGTATTTCAAACTTCAATTTCATCGGATGGCCATTCCTTGACGGGAACATGTGACTGGAAATTGGTTTCATTTCCTATGGCTGGTATGGTAGAATAATTTATTATGCCCCATTAATTTGATATATATAATAACACAAAACAATGTTTCTATATTTAGTATAGATAATAAAGTCGAATACATTTTAAAGAAAGAACAAATATAATACTAAATTTAATATTTAAACATCTGCTAATCAAGGTAAGATCTCCAACTTTGGTCCTATGAAAAAATAACTCAACAAGTCATTGTAAGAGTTATAAAACCGACGGTAGCTAAGGTCTGTCATCTTGGCATGAAACAAAAACAGGAAACAACCCTGAAACGAGAGCGCGCATGACGCCACGCAAAAGCGATCGGCTAAAAATCTGGATGTCGAATGTTCTAGGCGCCATCTTGTTTCCAGTCATCTAAGTTCACGGATCTTGTTATTTTTACCAATCAACGATCATATCCTTCGATCACAAAATCAACAGCCTCAATGTTTAGTGTCAGTGGGGCACCATTCCGTAAAGCTGAAGCCGGATTTATCGAGTCTGTCTCGGTTCGTTACAGTCCTTAGATAATGGCGTCTCGTCAGTGTTGCTCTCCGGTTGCACCCCTCTCTCCTCACAGCTCAGCGCCCGCCCACAAATACATCTCCCATGATGTCATCTCAGACAAGCTGTCCACCAGTCGGCGATTAAAACAATAAACGAACGAAAAGATCTCGATATGTTTTGATCAGTATATAACCATCGGAACCCGAAGTTCATCGTTTTCGTACAATCCAATCTGAAACTATTTAGATCGACCACCACTAGGCGTGCGGCGGCACCGCGAGTGAATAACACTGCGCATGCGTGGATGGATGCGGTTTGGTGGAGGGTCAAGAGATGAGAAAGCTTGTGTTTTAACCATACACTGTTTTTACACATTATGACAGGAAGATGTTTCTGTAGCTATCCGAGAACTACGGCCTACCTGTGAATGAACAAGCACATTATAAGTGCTATAAGTTGTAGCTCTGCACTAAAAACATTTTAAAGAATTGTGAGGAGGAATACCTGGTAGGTCATGTACTTTCTACACAAAATGTTTAGACCTGAGGCTATGGCGCACTGGAAAGTGTTGCGAAAAGCCTATGACTTTCAGATCATTTGTAAGTAATGCAGCATTTGGGTATCTGTGTGTGCGCGCGCACGCGTGTATGTGTATCCTCACCTATCTGTACAACGTTGTTATAATTAGTATTGACCCTAAAGTACGTCAAAATACTTGTGCATCTTCAATGTTTCGTTCTTTGTTTAAACTTCCATAGTATGTTTGCCTTACTCAACCAGCCTCTCATAAGGCTAATAAGTTAGCTCTAAATACAACACGACAAAGATATGACATACTGTAGGGGTCCATGAACGCGCGTGGAGCTCGGCCACCCTTGTGAGCGCGAGTGTGCGGCCCCGCAGATGTGGGGGCGGGGCAGGGTTGGTGGGGGAGAGGGGGAGAGAGGGGGGGCGCAGGGGGCGGAGTCTGTACGCTCCTGGCAGCGCCGCCATTTTTACACAGGGAAAAGAGACTGGTTTGTGGGGATCCAATTTCGAAAAGTCGCTGTTCATTAGGGCTCTATTCTAACGGTTTTGGTTTTATTTACAGTATAATTGGAGTACTTGCGAAAATTAAGCAGCGCTATTAGGAGAAGGAAGAAGAATACACGCGGCCAAGTTTTGAAGACACATTTTGAGACTTTGCAAGTGATCCGCAGTGTGTGGACAGAAGTATTGTTTTGGTTGTGAGAGCTCAGAAGAGCGGCGGGGGTCTCACCCAGATCCTCTTTTCCTTGTTTGGATCTTCGAGAGTGGACATTAGACGGTGAGTAAACTATAGTGTCGATTGAAGTTGTGTGGTGATCCTAAATCCGACCTAGAGAGCTATTGTTGGCTTTAGTTAGCTGGCTAGGAACAACAAGCTCTTGCTGGCTAAGACGAGCTGGGTGTTGAATTATTCGATTATGAGTCAATAACTGTTCGACTTGTATGATGTACTTGCACTAAATCTGATAATTAATAACGGCAAGTGAGTAAGAGACGCGATCGGTGACTACGCTAGCGTGAAAGGTCTTGCTCGTTGGACAGTTGCTAACTAGCGCATGCTACTAGCTTAAATTAGCTATACACGGACCAAATAACATTTGTCTGATTTAAATTTTAATTCAAATGGTGTGATAACGCTGGTATATCTAGCCTGTAGCTAGTCAATTTAGTTATTTCTCAGCAAATGTAAAAACGTTGAATATAATTTGCAGTCATGTATTTGTAACGTTATGGCCAAACGTTTCCTAAACGCCGCAAAGCTGTGAACTAGCAATGCTCTTAATTTAACATCATATTTAGATCTGCTGCAGACGTATAATACATATGTAACTACTATCTAATAGATGTTAGTAGAACAATTGACTCTGTGCATACTCTGTCACAGACGTACATTTGTGTATTCCATTTCTAGAGTTTTGTGAATGATTTGTCCAACTAATGACCGTACTGTTTATATAATTCATGTGTTTTAAATTACCTACGTTCCCATTACTGCAGCGGTCAGCAAATGCGTCAGTGTGCTAACTTTGTTTGTGATAGCCCACTTAAACGCAACAATCGCTGTATTTGTCATAATAAAGGTGTACATTGAGTTTTTGGAAAAGTCACGAATACATTCAACCGTGTGTATACATTTAGTAAGATCTTTTCCTGTGCTTGTTGGTGTATTATACTTGTCGCGGTAGTTTGCATCCTGCCCACACAGCAGAGAACAATGTTTCTATAAAGCAGTTATCACAATGTCGCTGTATAGGCAAGCTTTAACATGCATATCAACATATACATGCGAAATGCTGTTTTTCACACAAAGACCGATGAAATGTACTGCGTCTGACATGTTGCATAACTTGCTAAATTTAACTTATTGATACGGCTAACAATATGTCTAACAGGATGCTGTTAACTGGCTTCACGTGAGTTAGATACTTAATTTAGATTCATGGTGTACTAGGTTCAAATACTGCAAGTGTGGGGGAGGGGATATTCTTTTGGGCATCTCGCCCCAGTCATACATTTGTAACCCCATACAGTTAACCTCAAGCCTACTACTGTACCACTTCCCTCAACGAACAATTGAACAAAATCACAATCGACACACCATTAGCATTTCGTCTAATCATGCATTACTTGCTCCTTGGTGGGGCAAGTAATACACCAGTGTCTCATCTGTAGCCTACTCTGCTAACATCATATTACTACGCATTACGCCTTTAGCCGTCACAGCTAGCTTGTGTGTATCTCAGGCAGCTATCCTCTAATAAAGACGCGGAAAGCATGACTGCTTATAAGACTATTGGCCCGAATTTTAGTCTTCGCTTGCCTTCTTCAATTATCTAGCTATAAACATGTTTTACCAAGCTAGGCCATGGCAGTAATTGCTAGCCCGTTAGCTTGCTGTCTTTCGACGAATTCACAACAAAGTCCTACACGATCAACACACACATTGCAGCGACAGAGAAATACTTAAGGCAGAGTGTGTACAAAGACGATTGAATGCTTTCTTGTGGATTTTCAGTCCATGGCGAGGCTTCCCTGTCTTAACGATAGTCTCGCCGTCCTGAGAAAACGTTATGAAAATGGCGACAGCACCAGGGTGTTGTGGAAACATAATAGCAACGCTGTGTCCTCCACACCCCTATCGGCTGCACGGACTGCAGCGGCAAAACGACAAACTCTCTTTAAACTAACAAGCCCCTCTGCAACATTGCCTTCTCTGTCTCGGTATAATATCTACCTTGCATATGTTATTAAAACATCCATTCACATGTTTGTGTCTCTACTTTTCTTTTAATCATAACGTGTACTCCTGAGTGTGTATGCGTCACAGTCGTTGTCACTTTACTCTTGCGGGAACTGTTCCCTAATAATGGCACACATTTTTGTGCTATGGGTTTTTTAAATTGAAATAGTAATCATTGTCCCAATTCACTTTGATAACTTGTGTCACTTTTTCAACCTGCTCTACTATACCTGCATCGTTGAGTGTGCTATTGGTTCCTATACTTTGTATGTTTATGTGTGCCTTTTGGTTTCGTCATTGTTTCTTGGTATTCATTATTTCATGTTTCAACAAAATTACAAAAATGCTCAAGCAAATTCATTGTTTCTGACTTTTGGATGCGGGCAATGACAATAAAAAATGTCATTATTGAAGGACACAATATTCAAAGATATTAAGCTAACAATTTACTGTTAATGTGACTCATTTTGTGTAATTATATACTGTCAATGACAAATGTCATGTTTATTGTTACAAGTTGGCTAAAACTTGGTCTGGTGATCTCTAGTTGCATGGTGTCCAACCCCAAGAGACCCGCATACAACACTGTATAGCATTGGAGCACAAAACAATTGCGTAGTATTCCAGCTGGGACAAAAAGCTAGGGCTCAGGTAACCTGTTTTTGTTTTGCACGCTGGCCAGTAACAGAATTTGTTTTAACTATAGCTTCCATCTTGACAGGTTGCTTAGGTTGTAGAGCTCACTAGGGGCTTTTTGGGGTGAAAAAAGATTCCTCTGAGTCATTAATTTGCAAATAATATTATAATTTGTTCATTTCTAGGAGAAAAACAGTTTGACAATAGTTTGTAGACGGTGACAGTGGTTTGAGCTTTTCCCTCTCCGAACGAAGTTGGTCTGACTCCCAGACTACATGGGGTCTTTCTGAGTGAAGTTTTGCATGTTATCCCTGTGCAGGTTTCTTCTTGGTGCTCTGTTTTCCCTTAGTAAGTACTAAAACATGTACATTGGGACTTTGAGAACAAATCTGGAGCTAATTCTAGTTCATTTACAGCAATACATATGCACATTTAAATATACACTATAATTTAAATGTATGTGTAAGTAATAAAAGAACATAGAGATCTAACTTAAGATTATCTCTATTTTGCAGAACAAAATTGATACGTGTAAATTTATGATTGCAGCCTTGGTAATAAATGTAACTTTATTATTTTCTTTGGCCTTTGTTTTCACAAAATATAGATAATGTAATATGGTGAAATGTTATTAGCTCTCACCAAACACTGATACTTGCTGGGATTCTAGCTTTGGAGACACTGATAACATATGGTTTAGTTTGTCATTTGCATGCTGCATACTTTAACATTTCATAATGATACCTTTTTATTAGAGACTGGTTGCTTCAGATTAGCTTGCTCCTTTCTCCCTGAATCTCTGAGTCCTTGTATGAATGAGGTTTTTCAACAATATTTCATCAATTATAAACAGGAGACCATGTTTGATATAATGCATGCATATTTGGTTGAATATATGTTTGTACGCTTTTGACCAGACATTGTTCAGACAACAGGAGGGCAGCCCTAGCCTCATTATCAGGCCCATCTGCCAGGGAGACCTGGCTTATTTTCTTGATTTACAAATATAAGAACATTATTCTTGTAATTGTCTGTTATTTCTGGCTGTTTTATTTATTGTTTGTTTCATACTATGTAATTTGAAGCTTGTTCCCTCTGTTCCAATGTCAGAGTCTATTTTTTATTCAATTGTCCCTTGATGATTGTATATAAATGAACAAAAAAGCAGCTTGATTTGAACTTCATTGATTTTATTGACCTCACTTTGTAAACTGAGGACAAGTCAACATTGACAGTATGTTTTTTTAACTTCTTGCTTGGTAGGATAAGATAAACTGGTATGTGGGTAGAAACGATGCCAGCAATTGAAAGACACTCAAATCTGCATCTCCTGTTATTGAGTCAAGAGCAGGCTGTTGGTGTTCTGTGGTTTTCTCTCCAGCGCAGTCTTTCCTGAATGTGTAGCCATTCCTTACACAATGACGTGACTGTGTCCCCTTGCTCAGGGAGGGTAGGTGGGGAAAACGGAATGGCAATGTATGCTCTAGTCTGCCACCCAGAGTCCACCCAGATTTAAGCTGTGTAGCGTCACTGTCAGACGGACCCCTGTACACCTCCCCCACCCCGCTCTGCCCTCACGAGCTGGTAGACTTGCTGCGGCATAAGGTCTGATCCCCATAAAATGATGTGATGTTGATAAAGAAATCGTATATCTGTAGAAAAAGTCTGATTGTACTAGTACTCTTGTAATTAGGAAATATTTTTGTGACACTCCCCTTCCTTTCCCCTCCTCAAAGCTTTCGTTCGAGGTTTATTTAGGAAGTGCACCAAGAAGGGAGAGAATCTGGCCGGGCAGGGTGACTGGGCACAGGGAAGGGGTGGGTTGTGCATTTTCTTTTCTTTTTTCTGTTTGGCTGTTTCTTTAAGGTGAACGACAGCGCTTCAAGAGGAAGTAGGAGGAGCAGATTGAGGCAACCACAGTGCAGTGGCTTGGATTTAGACAAGAATGCAGCTTTACTGTACTTGTTTTTTCCAACTCTTAATAATCATAGTGCACTGAGCTGCAGCCAGACCACTATGCACGCTTCTCTCGTCTAGCTTTATAGAGGAATGCTTAGATGGAGGATCTAAATCAGCCTGTTTGTTGTGTTTGAGTGTGTATGTGCATTCCATTGCAGTGATGGCAAGATTCCCTAGATGAACTAGAGACCAACCTATTGGAGAAGGGAACGGACTCAAAGGAGTGTGTACTAGCTCTAAATACTGAGTCCCTTACTTGAGGGAAGCAATTTGTCTTTTCAAGCAGTAGGGGATAGAGCTTTTTAGTTTTTGTGTTTGCTGAAGGCACAAGGATGGCAAGGAAACGCTAACTCAAGTCTCTGTAAGGTCACTTTTGTCAAAAGTGAGTGTAGGTTTCTAGTAGAAGTGAGTCTAGTATGATACACAACACACCGTAGCAGGTGGATTAGGTTATTATTGCTCATTATTGGGTTAAAATGTGAGTGCCATTTCACAAATGCCATGTCTATACCATATTTCTTCTGATCTGCCTTTGTTTGACCGTAGCGCAGGAGCAGTGGAGGTGTGACCTCCAGCCTATTTTGTCTCAGCATCTGTCCCTCCCACTAATCCCGCTTATCAACGGAGCTCTGGGTATCAGGGGCAGCCACACTGACACACATGCTGTCTGGATTCAAATCCATAAATGTACAAACAAACATTGTTTATCTTTTGATGGCACCAGTAATATTCTCGTATTTTAATTTTCATTATCCTTGGGAGAATAGCTACTGCTTTTATATAAGTGTATATACTTATATGTATACAAAATATGTATAAACAAACTTAAATCCATTATATGGTTGATGCTATGCTACGGCTAAAAGACTTGTTGAGTGATTGCAATTTCAATTTTTTTATGTACTGATTTTAAATAATCACCTAAAATTGCCAGCCCATTCCATGCGATTGTGTTGCATGGAAGCACGAGTTCTACATCTAGTGGAATTTAAGTAAACGTACATCTACATGAAACAAACCGATAGGAGAACTGTATTTTCGTCCCACTTTAGTCTGTGTGACGCAATTTATAATGTGATGTTTAAATTTATATAGGCAAACTGCTGTTGGACCAAGGAAGACTATTAAGTGGATATACAGTGCCCTCAACATGAACCATTTGTCTTGTAACAAACGCAAATGTGAAGATAAATTTATGTTGAATGTAGTCATTTTATTATAATGATGATAATAATGCATTGTGTTTATAAAGCACTTTTCTGGACACTCAAATGCTTCACATGTAATTCTTTCACTTCATACACGGTGGTAAACTACTATGTTAGCCACAGCTGCCCTGGGGCACACTGACGCAAGGCACTCAAACGTGCCATCTGCCCCTCTGATCACCACCAACCATTCACGCACAGCATTGCAAGAAGACAGTTGTTAGTAAAATGTACATACAGCAGAGAGAATTTGCCAATATATGAATTGGACAAGGCTGAAAGGCTGAGATAAGAAACATAAGCTGAAAAGTGTAGAATTGGCCCAAAATTATATGAAGACTGATTTCTCGAAGGTTTTATGGACTTGGTGACAGATGGAAAAGCAGGCCCATGGTGGGACCAGCTAAGGATTTTAATCCTCAGACACCAGCAAGGCGACCGCTTCCTTTTAGTCTCACATTTTAATGTTTTACCTGTTTATTGTATTGTTTTTAGTATCCCCAGTGTTTCCTCTGGAGGAACCCTCTGCACTGGGAGCAGTGGTCGCCTGTGGCTTTTAGTCTGGCTCTTGGACTTGGTGGAGGTCTGGAGCTCCGGCTTCATGTTGCCTCTGGGTCCTGCGTCCCCGACGCATACGCGTCTGCGCCTGTGTTAGTTCTTAATAATATAGTGGTTTGGGGTGGGTCTGTTTGGTGGTCGGGAGGAGGGGTCATGGGCATTTAACCAAGCTGTAAAGCACTTTGTGTTGCATCTTCTGTATGAAAAGCGCTTTACACATTAAATCTGATTGATTTGATTGAAGGTCGAGGAGCACTTGTACTACTAAGTTATCACAGTGAATAAAGAGTTAGGGTAAAGGGTTAGGGTTAGGAAGAAAACCTAAATCACTGTCTAAAAGGACCAGATGACCCCGGGCTACTCAAGTTAGGAAAGGTCATCAAAATTCATCAACATTTTTTTAAATACTTTTTAGAGTATACCTTCAAATAGTCGTTAAGAAGTCTTGATTTCTATGCAAGATACTGCTCCAATTCACTTATTAATGCTTTTTTACAGTTTTATTGTTTGATTGCATTAATGTCTTGATTTTATTTTAGTTGCCTTTGGTTGCCATGAGTGTTGTAAAGGGCTTAATAAAATGTGATTGAATGATGCATCGGTATTTGTGTGGCTTGTCAAAAACTGCCTCAATTGTTCTTAAGAAACTGATTGCTGATTCAGTGGATGGAAGGCTTGTATCGGTTTTTGGAAATATGGATGGTTGTTTTCTAGCTATATTTTGTGTCTGTTGTACTCGTCATCAAATATGTATACAAAGTTGTATACAGATTACGGAAAAAGGTTTTTCTGTGTCATTCAAAAACGTATCAATTATTTTCAAATCACAAAACATTCTTAAAGGTAAAATCCTGCTTTTTTTGGCACAAAAATAAAAAATGTTGTCACCTATCATTTGGATAGTTACAAAAAACCGCTCCCCTCGACAACAAATATTCTCAAAAAGGTAACTTGCATGATGAACCTGATGATAAATCTTTTCTCTGTGCATATACTGTTTGAGGTGGTTCATGTTTAAAAAAAGTTATACTATTCAGATTTACTGATTTACCTTCTGAGTGAAGTATCAAAAGCTGATACCTGAATCAGGAGGGTGCATGCTTGTTGCACTGCTGTGTAGAATGATAGTTGCTGCTGTTCCTATTGCTGATTTTAATTGATCCATTGTTATCAAAAAGCAGCAAAAACTCTTTATTTTCTGCTCCTTTTTATCCTCAATGTTCCCTATGGTTTACCACAAGATATGATCAATGATTTTGCAGGACTAGGAAGACGGGGTATTCCACCAGATTCAGGTGTAGGAACTGTCAACTTGAAGGAAAAATTGTCTCTGCTGCTCTCGCTTGCTTTCCCTCTTGTGTACTCTTCTGCCCCTGTGTGGATGATTTGTTGTAGTGCAGCATGTGATTCAGGCCAATACTGCGCTCCCTTCACAATAACCGCTATTTATTTACAAATCCTAAGCTAAACTTTGACATAACAAGTAAAGTTAATATACATGTTATTCCTTTATTTCTTTCAGGCCTTGTGGATGCACTTAGATGTCTGCAATGACTGCTGTGGCTGGTATGCCTCAGTGTTTCGGACTGCCATTCTCTGGACTCAGTAGGACAAGGACTGATCAGCAGAGAACGTCATGAGCATAGTTGTTCCAGTTGGGGTGGACACAGCTGACACCTCATACCTGGACATGGCTGCTGGCTCAGAGTAAGTAATGCTCTCACATTTACATTTTAACCAGTTTGATGGGTAACACTATGAAGAGGCTACCCCTTTTTAGAAATAAATATGCGCTTTTATATGATACAAGATATGAGCACATCTTACTGCGCAATTGTGCAAGCAGCCATAGCAACAAGCCCCCTATTGCTCCGCCTCTTGATTTCCCATAGTCTTGTCAAGGGCACAGCCGTGGCCTTTTCTCGACAAACAAATGAAGCAAAAGGTTCTCATCTGACTAAAGAGCTCCAACGTCATCAGCAGTAGAGGCCCCTGTCTCTTTAAATGTAGAGCCCGCCCTGCTGCGTGTCAGTTTGTGTTGCCATAGTATCTGCTCCCCCTGTTGCCATGGTCACTGCCCTGAGTGACAGGTGGCCATTGCATAAAACGGTCTTAAACAGTCTCTCTGGCTGTGCTACACTGAGACTTGTAAGATTATGTAGCTGCTGTGTTCAGAGGCAGATGAAAGGGGCTTCACCTGCAGGAGCAGCTCTTCACATGGCCTCAGTGAAGCCCTCTTCCTCCCTGGAGTCTGCAGCAGTGTGAGCAGCTGTTGCTAATGCGGTGTGCACGTCCACACTCTGCACACACATGCTTTTGGTTGCTATGGCAGCCTGTGGGAGATCAGCGTAGTTGAGGCGTTGCCTCTGGGTCTCCGCTGCTCTTTTTTTCTACTGTCCACAGCGCTCATTTTGGATCTCTTATTTAGAGCTATATTAATATTCAAAGTGGTTTAGTCAAATTATTTCTTAAAAAAATTGCAAAAAATACAATTTATAGAATATATAATTGATCTGTTAGGTACTTTAAGTGTATATATAATTTTTTTAAAGCACCATAATACATTTTACATGTATTTTATTTGAGTGTTGTATGAGCTATTTATTTTGCGATAAACTGGTCAATGTACACTGATGAACACACACCCCTTCTGGGCCCGCCTTCAAACTTCATGTTTTCAGGACGTTAGCAGCAGCAGTACAGAGGAAGTGTTGCATGTTGCACTCACATTGGGCACACATTTTAAACTGAAACGATTTTAAGCTGAAGAGAAGAGGTACTATATATTTTTCATTTTCATTATGTTGATTGAGCACAATAGTATTTCTTATTATACTCTGCTTAATGGAATTTTCTTCTGGTAGACAAATCATTATGATTACTGACATAGTTTGACTAACATTTTGTAACTGAAGAATATAAAGTAAATGTATATAGATGTCTTGTTTAATAGAAGTAAGACATTTTTAAACTGACTTCAAATAAACATGATGCCTATTTGTCGGAAATGTTTTGTCAATGGAGTTTTTCCTCCATTGACAGAACATGAAACAAAGCACTTGTGTCTAAACTGCATAGATAATAAATCTGTATTTATGACTGAGCTCAACAATCTCTTGTTCTTTTATCATCCCAGACACATTGACTTTTTTACTCTACTCTTACGCTGCAGAGTACTGGTTTTTAAAAGAGTAGATTAGTCATGCTGTTATGGGCGGGCTGGTCTTAACGGCCAACAGCCGTCTCATGCTGGTGAAAGCAGACATACTGGTTCCTTATGAATTTACCTGATAGTGCAGTTTTATGGTGCATGATCGGGTCCGGATTTCAGGTTCATATTCTTATTTTTCTTGACACACTGACTCAAATGTACAATATATTGTGGTTGCTCTGTCTAAAGTTGTATTCCTGTTTTATTATACTA
The DNA here is from genome assembly GCA_029875035.1 of Pomatoschistus microps. Taxonomy (NCBI): domain Eukaryota; kingdom Metazoa; phylum Chordata; class Actinopteri; order Gobiiformes; family Gobiidae; genus Pomatoschistus; species Pomatoschistus microps. Next base: position 8,318 of record JAPMNZ010939707.1, on the reverse strand, counting down.
GACCAGAATCGGTGGAGGCCAGCCCTGTAGTGGTGGAGAAGTCCAGCTACCCCCACCAAATATACAGCAGTAGTTCTCATCATTCCCAAAGTTATATTGGTCTTCCCTATGCTGTAAGTAAAATTCAGTAAAAAAATATTTTTTTTCCACATTGCTCATGTGAATAACCAGTTACTATTTTGATCAGGACCATAACTATGGAGCAAGGCCCCCACCCACTCCACCAGCTTCGCCTCCCCCCTCGATGCTGATTCAACAAGGAGATGGGCGTTTGTTTATGCCTGGTGGTCAAGATGAAGCATCCAGGGGCACCACGTTAAGCACCTCAGAAGATGGCAGCTATGGGGCAGACATTACCCGCTGCATCTGTGGGTTCACCCATGATGATGGTTACATGATCTGTTGTGACAAATGCAGGTAAGGAGAAAAATACATTGCATTAGGATACAACATATTTGTATAAAAGTCCTCACAGATTATGCTAACACTCGTCCAAAGTAGAGAACATGAAAACAAGTTCACGCTGTTATCCAGCCAACTTCAGCTCTGCTTATATACCCATGCCTTATATCATACAGCCTCTGAAATTCATTATTGAGCGATAAATAAGTGTTGTCTATCAGGTAACTTTTCCGAATGTAAAACTCATTATTTTCATGTCTGATTCGCGCCAAAACTGTAATAGATGGAATGCGTCATGGCATCTGTTCCAAACAACATTATCAGTTGTTCCCTACACTACCTTTTTAAACCTTTTTTGAATAAATTGTGTTTGTTTTTTTTCCAGTGCATGGCAGCACATTGACTGCATGGGTATCGATAGACAGAACATTCCTGAGACTTACTTGTGTGAACGCTGCCAACCACGTCACCTGGATCGCGAGAGGGCCATTCTGCTACAAACGAGAAAGCGAGAGTGTTTGTCAGGTGAGCAAGACGCAACATTTTTTAATCGGGGATTTAAAGTTGAACGCTGTCTACTGGTCGATTCAATCTCACCACTGATCGACGTGGCTTTGACAGCCGCTGCATCCTCGAGAGTCCCCGCGTACGGCACACAGGACGCATACAGAGACCCTCGCACACACGATGGGTCGTTCCCTGCTGGTGCACTTCTTACATGTGAGAGTGCACACCTTGTTTCCTGCAGCCCAGCTTTTGGTCCCACTCACTTTCAATCAAGCTGGTACACACAAAACTCCCTGCACATAAACGCTGGTCATCTATGAAGTCACCATGTAAACAAAAATTATTATTCCAGTTCATGTATCGTGCGTCCTCATGACAAAGAAGAGGCTTTAGTCTTAATTCATAGCCTTCAAATTTAGTCTTAAATGACACATGGGCTTATTTATAGATGAATTGCACTACATCTGAGTCGTGAATGCAGTGCAAAGTGTAGTCCAATGTGGAGAGTAGACTTGTAGTAGTAGTATTTTGTCACTGATGCTGTTCACAGATATGCAGAGTTGTTCTATTTTTATTTTTTCAATTTGAAGTAGTTTTTGTGAACATTCTGAGTGCCCACTTTCCACCATGTACTTAATTACCTGCGTTACACTGACACCTGCTGGACAACTACAATAATACAAGAAAATGTTTTCGACCACAGACCTCCATAATAGAATTCCCTATTACTGCATAATCCTGAACTCATACGCTTTCCATTCCAGACGGGGACACCAGTGCAACAGAAAGTGGAGATGAGGTTCCCCTAGAACTCTACTCAACTTTTCAACATATGCCCACTATCAGCGCCCTGACCACTGGACGTCTTGGTAACAAACCAATTGATAAAAAACGCAAAAAGAGTGGTGATAGGGAACCTCCAGCATCATCGGCCAAGGCAAAAAAGGTCAGGTTAATTGATTGGTTATTGCATTTGTAACTAACCTCCAAGGTTATTTGAAATGTAATCTTTGTCTATTGTTTATGCTGCAGGCTTTTAGGGAGGGATCCAGAAAATCCTCCAGAGTAAAGGTAAAAATACATTTTCTTACCAATTGCACCCATTTTATAATCCTTCATTTGAAAAACTAAAGAGATGATTGCACATTTAGGGCGCTGCCCCGGACCAGGACCCGGCAGAGATCCCTTCACTCTGGGAAAACAAAATCAAGACTTGGATGGAGCGTTATGAAGAAGCCAGCAGCAATCAGTATAGTGAAGATGTTCAGGTTCTGTTGCGTGTAAAAGAGCAAGGTGACGGAAAGAGCCTTGCTTACAACACACACCCAGCCTCGTTCAAGCCCCCTGTGGAGGTAGAGCCCTTTATATGCAATGTGTATGCTTCTTAACAGCCTCAAATTCCCTCATGTTTCCAGATTTAACAACTTCCGTTTCCTTTTTTAGAGTCATGTTCAAAAGAATAAAAAAATCCTCAAGGCAGTGCGAGATCTTGCACCAGACTCTCTCATCATCGAGTACAGGGGCAAGTTTATGCTAAGGCAGCAGTTTGAAGCTAATGGATACTTTTTTAAAAGGTGGATATTTAGTCATTGTGTAGAAGAAGAAATATCTGAACTTTCCCTAATAACAAAATAAAAAAACGTTTCATTGCAGGCCATACCCTTTTGTATTATTTTATTCCAAGTTTGATGGTCTGGAGATGTGTGTAGATGCTCGTAGCTTTGGTAATGAGGCGCGCTTCATTCGGCGTTCCTGCACCCCCAATGCTGAGGTATGTCTGCATCTACAAGATACATTTTAGATACAAAAAGCCACTACTACATTTTCTATTAGATTAGTTCAGCTTGTTTTTAGAAAGTTCAAAAAATGCAGTTTGGCCTCTCTCATCTCATCTCATTTACAACACAGATAAAAGTATATGCATATATGTGAGACTGTACATGGCTGCTTTTGCTAGTCTATATATTAAATACATTACATTCAAGTTATGATTTGTATTAAATGTGTCTTTTTTTTATCAGGTGCGGCATGTCATTGAGGATGGTATGCTGCATTTATACATCTACTCAGTGCGGCATATTACCAAAGGCACAGAGATCACAATAGGATTTGATTTTGATTTTGGCAGCTGGTACGTAGAATTTTCATTTTCCATTTCACGGAAGTGTCACACCTGACCAGTCTTTGTTCTTTGTGTGCAGTAAGTACAAAGTGGACTGTGCTTGTGTGAAGGGGAACCCCGAGTGCCCTGTGCTGAAGCATAACCTGGAGCCCACCGAAAACCTGAACTCAGGTGGCCGGAGGCGCGGCAGTCGAAAAGACAGAGACTCTCAAGATGACCTTGGTCAGAATCAAAATCTGTCTCTCGATGGTGAAATCAAGGGGAAAAGCGTGGGCGATAACAAACAAAGGAAGCTGTCACCTCTCCGCCTTTCCATCTCAAACAACCAGGCAAGAACACAATGCCAACATTCAACTAATACCATTTGTCCCAAGAGGATTAGTTTTACATGCCTTTTGTCATATTTTTGTTTCGTCAACTTTTTGGACACACTCTGAAGCTCCTATCCCCATTATTCCATTCCACAGAGATTACAGGTTTATTATCAAAGTAGTAAGTTCTGGACCAAAGTCAATCTCCTTTTGCTGAAAAAGGGGCTCTCCTTAACTAGGGCTGCAACAAACAATGAAGAAACATTACAGTAGTTTGGCACTTTTCTTATTTTTAAATAATCAATTGTATTTGGATTGTACATGTATATAAAATAGAAATACACGTACATGTGTAATGTAATGTAATAGTTATAATAGTTCACCCTTTATATTTATATATAAAGGGTGAACTATTGAGTCATGAATCAAAATGTTCTCAGTCTATGTCAGATAACTTTTTCAAATATTGATTTAGCTTTTGTTTAATTGTTGCAGCCCTATTCTTTACCCGTGCTCAATACTCTACCTCTCTGCTAGTAGTCTGTAACCAGACTGAAAACTCAGCCATGATAAAACGCCATACCCTCCTCTTACAGGATCCTGAGTTATATGAGGATCTAGAAGACAAAACCTCCGTTAGCAATGAAGTAGAGATGGAGTCAGAAGAGCTGATTGCAGAGAGGAGGAGGAAGATGGTAAGTTTACAAAGCTAGGTCCTGTGGCTTATTGCCTGAAAACATGCTGCTAAAAGGGGCAACGTATAAAACCCAGCTGTCCTGTTTCTCTGAGTCTAGCCTCAAATGTCTGTCTGCTCAAAGGGCTTTGGCTTGGCAGTATCAGCTGTCCTCTTTCAACTATAAACTAACTCTATGTTCATTACTCTTCTCTACTTTTCCTATTCCTTTAGCTGCTAGTTATTATGAGTGGATGATGAAGTGTTGCTCAAACAGCTGATCTTGATTGCTTTGCCTTCCCTATTATGTCCTCCTGTAAAATCTTAGCAACTGTGGTATATCTTTTGTACATAAACAATGGAGATTATGTGATTTGAGCAGCGATCTGTCTAGCATAAATGACATGAAAGATTCTGTTGGTACACTGAACAAAAAAGCCAGATTCTCATTTTCTTTCTTGTATATTGATAAAACTAGGCAGTATTAATTTCAGTAGTGGGAGCCTAATGTTTTGAAATCTAATCTAAAAAAGAAGGGATGAGCACCATCATACCATGCCATATCCTTAATCCAGTATTCATCTGACAAGCATTCAGTGAGATATGCAAGCCACTCAGGCGCTCCGTGCATTATAGATAGATGCTCAAACATCCATTATTGATTGTGTACAGTATTCTTGGACGGTTCTGAAGTAAGTTCTAGTTAGTTAACCTTCTTTTTAAACCTGCAATCAACCTTTAACCCCATAGTCATATTTATTTTACATACATTCTTTGCCATTTATTTTAAGGTGTATTTTGACTGTCATTACACATTTAACGCTAATCACTGTATGCAGGTTCTTTATTTCAATTATTTGCACACATTTTTTGCAGACCCGTGAGGAGAGAAAGATGGAGGCAATTCTGCAAGCGTTTGCCCGAATGGAAAAAAGGGAAAAGCGGCGGGAGCAAGCCCTGGAGAGGATTGGTACTGGTAAGCCGGATGGTACCGGTCTTATCAAAGAGGAGCCCCCAGCGACACCCGAAATGGCTGATTCTCCATCGGTTGCACAGGTGCTTAAGAGATATTCACTTGCTGCTGAATTCATAACCGTGTATTTTTAACACATTCTTCTCTTGCAGCCACTCCTTGAGGTGAAGGAAGAACCAGGATTAAAGCCAGCTAAAGTCAAATCCTCAAGAAACCGGAAAAGTTTGACAAGGAATCGCACACATATCGGTCAACAGCGAAGGCGGGCTCGCACCATCAGTACCTGTTCGGACTTGCCTCCTTGCTCTCCAGCTGAGTCTATAGAGCCTCAGATTAATGACGCTCCTGAAGGAGAACTGCCCTGTGCCCCAGAGCCAGAGGTTTTGTCTGTCCTTGCCCCAGATGCCAGCCCTCCTCAGGGCAACTCCCCTGCTCCTGAGAGATGTCGGTCTGGGAGCAGGAGCTTTAAGACAAAAAAGGTACAACTCAAACCTATTTTTACTGCAAACAGTTGGTGTTCGTAAGCTGACGTACATCTGTATACCTTTTGTATCCTCAACAGCACTTTGTGAGCGAGTGGGTGGGAGAAAAGCTGCAGGATAGAGTTGGAGTGCGGACACCAGAGCCTGCGCCCCTAAGACCACTAAGAATAAGCAGTGACCCAGAAGTATTAGCCACACAACTGAACGCTTTGCCGGGCATGGCCTGCTCGCCACAGGTCTATAGCACCCCTAAACACTATGTGCGCTTCTCTTCTCCATTCCTGGTCAATCGCAGTCCCACCACTCCAGGTGTCCCTACTGGAAGGCGGCGCTCGAGAGAGATGCCAGAAACTCCACCAACCTCTGGTTCTTGTAAAAAGGTATTGTCTAATTATACTAATGTACTTCCAGAATATATTTTTGACATTGTGTAATAACTTTTTCATTTGTAGCGATGGTTGAAACAAGCTTTAGAAGAGGAATGCTCTCCGAGCCCTGTTAGAAGACCCGGTCTAGTTATGCCCTGTGAGGGGCCTCTCAGCCCTTCAATCAATGGGGACTCTGATAGCCCTCTACCTTGCAATGGCAGTTGCTTGCTTTCAGGTAATGATTATACTTTTGTATTTTATCACCCATGGATCCAGGCTATGCAAATATATATATATATATATATTTATTTATATTTTCCCCACAGAGTTGCCTACACCTTTAAAAAAGCGGCGGTTAAATCCATTAGATGCCTGTTTGTCCGAGGGCTCCACTCCCTATGGCTCCCCATGTGCCACACCCACTCGGACAGAACAATCAGAAGCCCCAACCACACCTGTTTTCATGGCAACCCCACCACGCACTAAAACTGAGGAGCCCAGTATAGAGCCTCTGCTTAGCACCCCGATAGAGACAGCTGACGCTCCGCCTGAGGTAAGCTCAAGCAAATTTGATGATGCTAGACATGCTGACAACCCGTTGATAATTATTATTTATTTTCAGAGTGAATCGTCTGTTGAAAGCTCTCCAGAAATCAGTATGAAACCCAGCACTCAGGAGGTAAAAGTCAAATCACCCAAAGTACACATATTGTTGTTGTCATCTCATACCAGGTTCTGTCTTTTAGATACTAATACCTCAATTTTATTTCAGCCGGAACAAGCTCCTTCGTTGACATCATCTCCATGCATCGGGCCGTCTTCCGACAGTCTAATAGATGAGGTCAAGCCCTCGGCTCCTGAGAGTCCACAGCCTTCAGCACCTGAGAATGTCGACAGTGCAGAAGAAATGGACAGCGGCGCTTTAGAAGCTGACTCTGAAGTGTCCTCGACAGCTGAACCAAGCGCTGCTACATTTCCTGGATGGATAAAAAGTCCAGAAAGGAGCACAAGTGGAACGGCTGGCCTTAACTTTTCCCCCATTAACTCAAACTTACGGGACCTTACCCCCTCTCACACGCTGGAGCCTTTAGGAGCTCCCTTCCGACTCGAGGCAAGCCCATCTGCTGGCTCACTGGTTGGCCCTCCAAACACCTTCAGTGAAGGTCAAGGGGTGCTCTTTTATCCCTGCTCTGAGGATGCATCCTCCCAGAGCCTTGCTCGTTCACTCAGTGGTGATAGTTCTGGTGAAGGTGGATCTGCACAAAACCCCCCACAAAAGAAAAAGGCAAGCTTCAAACTAAACAAGATGGGTGTAAAACATAGTCTCAGGTTTCTCAATAATGTGTATCGTCTTTCAGGTTTCTCTCCTGGAATACCGAAAGAGGCAGCGGGAAGCTCGTCGAAGTGGCTCCAAGACTGAGTGTAGTTCACCGATATCCATAGTGGCACCTCTGACCATTGATGCCTTCTCTGTAGCTATGGAGATGACCAGTGAGCCCCCTCCACCACCGCCACCCGCACCCCCGTGTACAAATATTATCACTGTACAAGAGCCCACGACATCTGAGGACACGGAAACACAAGGCGACAAAGAGGGCGGCGAGAAAGTGGATGAAGAGGGCCAATGGTAAATCAATTTATATACAACTAAACTTTACATTTACTTAAAGCATTTCAAGCATTAAACATACATTTATTTCTCAAGGACATCTGCAACATCAGTGGAACAAGCTCGTGAGCGCAGTTACCACAGAATTCTTCTACTCAGCAAAGACAAAGACTCAGGTGTTTATAAAGTAAACTTTTTTTTAATGGTCAAAATTAGTTTCGATTTGACACTTTTGTTAATATTACAGAAGATGCTGAAAATGAAGAATGCGAGGCGCCAGTCACCAGTGATAGTCCCTCTCCAGCTCTGCAGAAGACCCCGACTGTTTCAGTAAATAACTTTCTTGACTTTCCTAACCGCTCATGTCAACTGTGTGTGACCTGGTGTTTATGTGTGCAGCCCTGTTCACCCGGCGCATCGAGTCGATCCGTGAAGGAAGATGACTGCGACAGTCAACCCAGAACACCAAATGCAGCATCATTGAATAAGTCCGTCACCCCGAAGCCCACCCCTCTGACGCCAACAAAGATTCATACTTCACCATTACCATCTTCTCCAGTCCATTACCCTGGACCCTCCCTTCTGCTCTCCCCAAAACCCCCATCGCAGACTGCACCGTTTCGCAGCCAAAGGGCATTGTTTCCAGCCCAGCCTCAAAACCAGACTTTTACTAACGCCCAGAGCACACTGCCGCCTCCACCCCCTCCCCCACCTGCTCCATCCACCTCCACTTCCTACTTCCCCAACCAGAGTCCTTCTCCTGTCGGTTCCTTCGCTGCATTTAAACCCACAGTTGCTTCCCCGTTCCCCTCTGGTTCTCAGACTCTGCTGCAGCCCTTGCCTCACGGCGTGCACTATCAGGGCTCTGCTG
>JAPMNZ010939678.1:0-10675 GCA_029875035.1 Pomatoschistus microps | reverse complement strand
GATAACGCATTTGAACACACCTCTTCAACACAAGGCAACGTAAGCATGGTCTCACATGGTCTCATATGGTCTCATAACCTTCTCCATCTCTCTGCGGTCACACTATGGACCACCATGAGACCTTTTAGTGACCTGTGTGCTCTGCTGCCTCTGTGACATTTTATGAGCATTGGTCCGAAGTAAAAAGGTGAAAGTGAGGATGGAACTGGTCTCTGTGTAATGAGTGAAGAGATAAGCATGTAGAGAAGACGGCAGCAGACACACAGAGAGGTGGACTCTGCAATAATGAGGAGTGGTGCAGGGCAGAGGGGACGGTTTCATGGAGGTTTAGCCTGTAAAGGTTAGAACGCTGCCGTTTGCTCGATGGTTAGGATATGGTCGGGATGTTCTGTTTGAGAATTAAGAAGCTGTAGGACTAGGCGAGATCTTTCCCCCAATTTTGATTTACGATTATTATTATTTTTTTTCATCAATTCAATTCAATTAAAGTAATTTTTGTTATACCCCTAACAAACAGTAGTAATCTCGACGGACTTTATAAAACCGTTGAATTTGCCCACACAGATCAATTATTCTACTTTCACATATGTCTGTGTAGGTCCTCCCATCTCTAAAAACATGTACAGTAGTTCAAGGTGAATGAGTGTATGTTTATGGGCATAACTGTGGAATAACAGGTGAAAATGAAATTAGATAAATGTGAAAAATTTGAAAAAAAGACTGATTGGCAAAAAAGAGAATGTTTGTGTGTTCAAATGGTCAACTGTTTCTCAAATGTTCATGACTGTACACCATTTTCAATAAACCCATTATACCAAATATGAATACAATATAAGTATATGTTTCCATAAGTTTTTATTTGAATAAGACAAATACATTAACCTGAATGGTGTCTTGACTAGAACAGGCAAATTAGGACCACATCACCCCCATCCTCAAACAACTCCACTCGCTCTCCATCCCATACTGCATACGATAAGATAAGATAGGACAAAATAGACTTTATTGATATCACACTGGAGAAATTTACAATACCATTTTGGCAGTGGTGGGATACACACAATATAAGGTGCTCCTCATCACCTACAAGTCCCTTCATAACCTGGTTCCCTCATATCTCACCGACTTCCTCCATCAGCACTGTCCTTCCTGCCGCCTGAGATCCGCCGCCTCCAACCTACTCACTCCCATCATAACAAAGTGCCGAACCTTTGGGGACCTTCGCTGCAGCTGCCTACACTCTCTGGAACTCAATCCCACAACTCAGACTCACTTCAGAACTGTGTTTGATTCTCTGATCTGTGTTGACAAATCGATAAATTTGTAAAGTTCTCAGAGATGACTGCTGTTGTAATATTTGTAAAGATAAATAATTGAGAACACTAATCAAAACCCACCTTTACAAAAGTGCCTTCACTTAGGATTCAGATCATATTCAAATTCAACTTTTTTGCCATTACAGTAAAACCACATTGGAATACATGTGCAAGTACCCCATTGTGCACAAGACAAGTATATGAAATAAAACAAGCTAAAAAAAAGTACAAGAAACAATTGCTACTGTGAGATGACTAAAGTCAACAAAAAAACGGTTTCATTACAAGTTCACAGTTTTAGCTTTTTTGTCTTCTCTAACCTGTCCTTTTGTAAACGTCTTTGATATAATAAAGTATGTTTTAGTATTATTTTTTTTAATCTTTTTTTATTGAGACCAACCTCACCATACTGTGAATAGTTGTAGTCGTTGCTCTGGTCTTTGCCCTGTTTCCTCTAGTTTCTAGTCAACGCCATTGTTCCTTATTTGTTGTGCTGTAAATCCTTGGTATTGATGAGTTAATATTCTGACAACAGTGCCGAAATAAAGAGGTTTTGAGGAGTCTGGAGGATAGTGTAACCTTGATAAAACGCCTATCGCACTGACACTGATTCTCACCATCCATCTTCATCTGATATGAAGTATGCAAATGGTGGCATCGGCTGGGAGTGCGCCACTGTGCTGTTAAATGGGCCATTTCGGATGCGCTTTGTAGCATGCTGACTTCCCCAAAAAACCTTGCTGTCAGACATCGGGTGCACTTGATGTCTTTGTGGAGGGCTGTTTTCTACCTTTACCTGGGAGTTTTTGGCACAAATGCTCGCGCTCTCCAACTGCCATACAAATGAGCTGCATCGCCGACTGTGTCAAAATGGCTCCTTGTGAAATATTAACAGCTTGTAAAGGGTTTTTTACACAGCGATTCATTTTCATACTCAAAAGACAACTCGTATTTTGAGACTGCCAAAACCACCCCGGTGACACGGTTTTGTATTGGGGAATTTGAATTAACCTGAACCAACCACAATTATATAAAGTGTAAGGATAAATTTGGAAATGATAAGTGAGCAGGTTACAAACTCAGAGAATTTGAATATTGTTAAAAAGTCTGTTAACTAACTTGATATTTGAAACTAACACAGGACAGACTTATTAAACACAACGTTGTTATAATGTTGATAATGAGCTCACAGCTTGTAAAAAACCCAAATAAAACCTTTTGGAAAGTTACAATATTTTTAAGATGGACTGCAAGCCATAGTTGCATTTTTCAGTGCAATGAAAACAACATTGAAAAACAACATTACATATACATTCATATATATTTATTTGAGCTCAAAAGTTATCTGGTGGGTCAGTGTGAAAGTAAATAGCAATTAAAAACATCAACATACACCATGTGGATGACATACACCATCCATTGTCCATCGAATTTATTTTGCTTTATCCATTGCCGGGTCATAGAGGCACCAGTCTAAGCACAGATGCCCAGACTTCCCTTTCCACTTCCTCCAGCTCATTTGGCGGAATCCAGAGACGTTCCTAGTCAAGTGTGTCCTTGGTCTCCTCACCTCTGTAAATCTCAACTGGCTCCTCTTGTCGTGGAGAAGCAGCAGCTCTACTCCGAGCTCCTCTCGTGAGACTGAGTTCCTCATCCTATCTCTCATATGTGAGGGCAGGAATGTAGATTAACCGGTCAATTGACACTTTGTTCCATCCTTCCTTTGGTCTGATAACAAGACCCAGAGATACTTGACCTCCTCCACTTAAGGAAGGACCGCTCCTTATAAATGTGACCTCACAAACTTACATTTATGAAACAATAAACCATTTCATACATTTCTGGCCTCCTTTGATCTTAACAATTCCAAATTATTTTCCCAAATATGCAACATTTTAAAATACGACTCTCTACGACAAAACCTTGTAGAAGAGAGAACATTACTGCATGGCTCCCTGACCCTATAGCTCACATAGTCTCCTGTTCCTCTGTTTTCGGAGCCGGCCTCTCTAAAGATGGGGCTGTCAATCACACACAGACCCCGCGGCACTGTCACTTTTTATTGAGACTCTGGAACAATGAGTTCTGCTGCTGCTCCACGTGGCTTTTCTGTGTGGACGGCTGCAGCACAAGGGACAGACTTTAATTTAATCCATGGAATCAAAGAAAACAATGTTTTCTGTAATATTACACAGTTTGCCATTAAACTGGTCCACCTTGTATTTGATCCTGTACATTTGCCAGACAAATAAGCATCTATTTAAAAAAACATTTATTTTGTCAACTTGAAATTTTACATTGTAGATCTTTACAATTGATAAAGCAAAGTGAGGTGATCCGCTTTTAGTAAGAATGCTTTTTGAAGTCATGGCTTTCCAAGCAAACTGATAACATCCCAATGAGAAATGCGGGTTATGTACTGTATGTCTCATATGTATGTCTCAAAACCGAACTCGACTCAACCCACTCAAAGGTCTAATTATGAGCCTCGTTGAAAAAATGTACTGTTTGTGGTTACAGAAAGGGGAGGGGTTATATCAAGGCCTGTCACAAAGTATACATATTGATAGATATTGCATAAACGATTGTATTTAACCTGCTATTTTCCATTGACACATATACAATACCAAACTGCACTTCATCAGCACGACCTGAAAAAGGACAAACAAATATCAGAATTAAGAAATATTAAACCAAACCCATGACATAATCCACCATCTAGACTAGATCATTTGGACCATCTAAACTATGACTGCATTGTCCCTGCCAAATAAAATAAATATGATATGAATACTTATAAAAAATAAAAAGTCTGTATTTCCATAGCTGTTAGACGTCTTGCCGGTCGGGCCAATCACCAGAACAGTGGCTGGCTACACGTACAGGTGTGAAGATCAGTTCATTTGGATGGTGTTGTTGTTATCCACAGTGAATGGGAGGATGTGGGTAATGAGCCGTATCCTCCCCTCTTATCGGAGTGTCGAGGGCTTCCTCTGCTCTGCACTAATGATGGTGCGTGGCACAGGTAGCTGTCAATGCCCCATGATTAATTCAAACTCTAAACTAGGACAATTCATCATTGAGTATGTAGAGTGGCCAGTGAGCGGACCTCTGCATACAGGCACTATACTGTAGAAGTGCAGAGTGTTAGATCTTATTTACCCAAGTTTAGTCATGATTTTGTTCAGTTGTAGTTAGAGTTTGGAAACAGGTGCCAGTATGTAGACCAGCACTGAAACAAAAACAATATGACATGTTTTTGTTGGATGGGGTTTGAAAATCTCTGTATAAAGTTATTTGGACGTTCGGCCTCATAAAATACGAAAACTACTTTGTTCATAATGAAATTAAGGAACTTTAGGAACCTAGATAAGAATTTTCACAGCTAGAGGAAATGACAAAGAAACTATTCAGTGTCTGGGACCTACCAAAATATAAAAGAATCCTTAGTAGGAGCAATAGTAGCAGTAGGAGTAGGAGTAGTAGGAGGAGTAGTTGTAGGAGTAGTAGCAAATGTTTTAATTGTATAGTTGTAATAGTATATAATGGGAAGATTATAGAGAAATCGTGATACATCAGCCATATTTTAATTACCTTATGGTATTCATATCATACTGCCTTTGTCAGCACACACTAGCAGTAAAGAATTTACATATCTTGGCTTCGTACTTTTCATACTTTTTATTGATTTTCGATCCCTTCTTTTTAAATCCTTATTTAATTTGCATTGATGGGAACCCTACCAACGAGTCTGCCCTATGGTCTCAAGTGCCAGCGCTATCTTCATCTCAGAATAATTCTTAAAATGTCCTCACAGCTTTTTCAGCCATAACTGTAGCTGTGCACGGTTTAGAGAAAATCCTCAGACCCGTCCCGCCGCAGCAGCAGCAGCCCAGACGAGAGGGTCCCGCTGTGGATGTGAGCCGGCTGACTGACAGTGACGGACAGGTTCATTGTGTCCTTTTGAGAAGCCGCGGTGAAAGACTCACAAACAAGACCTTGGGAACAACTGTGGACTCTAATGTTTCGACTTGGACACTAGTAACACTTCAATGTGCTAAATCAACAGTAGAGAAATGGACTGTTGAAAATTGCCAGCTATTATTAAATGGAACTCATCTATTGGAGAGGACGCATACTCCACTCTGTTTGTGATTTACCACTTGGAATCATTTGAATATATAACTTTTTGCATTTGATTGGGATCAGGGCAATCACTCAAATAATCTTTAAACTTTTATAAGCTATATGTATTGAGAATGGATTTGTTTTTCTCAACAGAACAGATCTTGTAAAAGAAAAATGAGATCAATTCAAACCACAACATGCTGTTTCTTCTTAATAAGAAAACATATTAGCTTTTCAATGTTTTCACTTTTCTCTCTTTTGTGAAAGCAAAGGACTGTGTAGTGAGCACTTCTATTGTTGTGAAAAGTTAGGTCAGGTATAAGTTAAGCTGCAGTTTAAATTCTTGAATTCCAAAAGGTTTTACTGTTACCTAAACGATGTCACGACTGGCACTGAACAAAAATATTCCAAATCAAATTTTTTTGATTATTATTTTTATTTCAGTCACTAGACATACACGCACAACATGTACATGCAAAACACACAACTCACAATACAACATAACACAATGACAAAAACCCACTTACCAGGCAACAGCAAAACAAAATACACAAGCCCGCAGACAGATGCGTAACAAACAAAAAATAAAAATAAACAACAAAAACACAGAACAAAAAAAAAAAAAAAGTAAAATAAATTACATAGAGAACGAACACATGCAAGTTTTTTTTATTTCTTTATTTTTTTTATGTATTCATTTAAATGTATTTTTTTTATTTTTTTATTTATTGATCCACTTTTTGGTTGGCAGCCTTGCTGTGGAGACAAAATCTAATGTTTATTGCTGATAGATTTTAGGGATAATTCCACAGTTTATACTCAAAAGATGAAAACATTTTGCTAAAACAAAATCAAAACCCAAATTGCAATTCTAGATAATGATTGCAACAGGAGAAAGCACCTTTTTGGTACTGCTACATGAAGACCAATTTTTGTTCAGTGCTGAGTTAAAGTTTCACATAGAAGGCTTATTTTTTGTTTATTTGGCATTGTTGTTCAGTTACTCACTGCGCAAAGCAATTCCCCTATGTCATTTCGTTGGCAAGTGTCATTATACAGAAGCAACATCTATCAGCACTGCAGTGAATGTAGAACTCCTTTTTGTCTTGGAACTTCTCCTTTGTCCTTATAACAAGAGACATATCCATCACGCTCGATCATTTTGGGGAAGATCCTGTCCATATTTCACGGCTGCCAATGTAACGACTCAAAGAACTGACAAAATAGTCGAAGAAATATGACTGGATACATCCCCACCTCTCCTTGTATCTTCACCATGGTCATATCGAGCTATTTTGGTACAAGCCTAAATGGGTGAGAGGAGATGGACAAAGATGGCAGTATATACGAGACAAATATGATTCTCAAAGGAATTGAAGCATCCATTTAACTGCTGCTTTGATTTAGATAATGATAGACTAATTTCTGTAAACTTATGTTATAATAAATGTTTACCCATATTTCCCACCTTTATGTGGCTATACTACAATACAATACAATACAATACAATTTATTCTTGTATAGCCCTAAATCACAACAAAAGTCTTCTCAGAGGACTTAACAAAACCATTGAAATCACCAACACAGATCAGAGAATCAACAGAGAATATAAAACACATGTAAAAAAAAAAGTCCATACTTGTTATAAAATGTTCAAGTGTCCTGGATCATCATTCTGATACTCATCATTGAATTGTGGCTTAGAATACTCATAAATCAGATCAGCAGATAGTTTCAGATTTTCTCCTTTAGAATGATCTTTTTTCAACCAATTTCTGTTCTATATTACTGTAATTGACTCCCTGCATTTGTAATTGTTTGAAATCAAGATTTTAAGGCAGCTCTTGAAATCACATTGTGTTGAAAGTACAGTCCAGAATATGATTATGTGGAAAAACTAACATTTTTGCTTAAATTACAAATGTCATAAGCACTTTTCCTCAACATTTGCAGCACTTTACAGCCCACAATCGGTCGAACGAATGCTTCGTTATTAATAATGAAACTGGATCCATGTATTTGACAGTTGCAGGCAGCTGAAGTGATGGATATTTTTAATGATTTCTTCAGTAAAGCCCCAAAAAGATCAATTGTGTCCCTCACCACACTGTCTGTCAAAATAAGATGCCTGCGCTTGTGTTGTCATTTGTCTGGCATAAGAAATTGGAAGCCCTGGATTTAGTCCTGTTTTAGTCATGCCCCACAGCGAGTTCAGTTTTGCTGGTTTGTTTTTTCCTTAAACTTATACGGTGTTCATTTATTTTCCAGTTTCAGCTCTTGAGAAAAAACGCACATTTTTCTAATAAACATTATATCTAAAAAAAAAAGCATTATACTTTGAAATAGTTTGGAGTTCTTTTTTCATATTGCCAAGACTGTGGTAGACCTCAAAGTGATTGGCAGGTAGCGCTAGATTTACTAATGGCTACTAATTTAAATGAATATGTTTGTTGTTTTGTGCAATTTTTATGCCAAAACTTGTACTAAATACTGAGCCGAGATAAGACATTGTGTTTGGCTTTGTTCATCAGCTTGATGGAGAATATTAAGCCGATGATACAGCGGAATTAAAAGTTGTCTAGCAGCCAGAAAGTCTCATAATGCTTCCACTTTTATGTAAGTACAAGATAAATGCCAGTTAAAGGGGACATACATAACATGCCAAATTGTGTTCTTTATAATCTCTCATCCCGCCACCTGTACCACTGTCTTTCCTTTTTTAAATAATTCAGGAGGAAACTGCTGTACACAAACTTCATTCGCAGTGGAGCGGGGTTTTTGATATGACCACACATGTGCTGATGTCACGGGGCAGAGATCCATACAGCAGGACTGATGCAGAAGTGAGTCGCATCACTTTGGATCAGGGGTGTCAAACCGGTTCTCAAAGGGCTGCAGGATTTCATTCCATCCAAGCAGGAGCACAACATCAGACTCCACCCATTTCCTCAAGTGAGTCCAGACAAAAATCGGTGGAGTCTGGTGTGCTCCAGTTCTGTTTAGCTGTGTATACAACTGAACGATTGTTAATGTAATTATTTCACGCTTAGTTTTTTTTCCTTTTGTTTTGTTCAACACTTTGAGTGGCCTTGTGTATGAACTATGCCATACAACTAAACTTGCCTTGCCTCCTTTAATACTGCAGCCACAAAAGCCCTTTCTGAATTCGTTTTGACACCCCTGTTTTAGATCAATATTGAGATTTCAAACGCACTGTAATAATGAGCCTCGGGTGTCATGGATTACCACTATAAAGCAGACAGAAGCATGCCATGTTGTATTCAATCAACACAATTGCACACATTTTGTATTAGATAAGCTGAGATATAACACACAGTATATTTTAGTTATCCTTGTACTGCAGTGGTTCATAGGGGTATCTGCAGAGAATTAAATCTAAAATAAAACCTTGACGTTATCACTCCACACAGCAGCCATGATATCTGCTATTGAGGCAGAACAGATCAATGCCGTCTCGCACCAAGCTTGTCTGTCAAAACTTCTCCTCCCGCTAATTTTGTTTTGGTCCGTGATGCGTGTGGTTTGATCTTGCGGGGTCTCGAGGTCCGCGGCCCAAATGACTGTGTCGCTTTTGGCCCGGCGCCTGTCACAAGTGGCACTCCTCATGTTTATTTCATTCCGAGGATCGGCCGGTCGGCGCTGTCTGGTTTCTCCCATATCCTCCAATGTCATTAGCGCCTCGAGTCAGGACCCTTGCTTAATAAATTCCTCCGCGGCGTCTACGCTCCCCACCTTGTTACCCCCAGCTCCTGGAGTCAAATTAAAACGGAGAGAGAGAGATGTGTGTTTGTCATCCATTTTATGTCGAGATAATGCATTATTTATGATGTTTGGGCCACCATATATTTTAAGTGGCAATCATTTGGAAATATGGTGTTTTCTCTGGAGCAATAACAGCAAAGAGGCTAATCAGAAGACAGGAGCTGGGGCGACAAGTAAAATATCATAAATACTAATTCATATTGAAAAATTAGTTGGATTGGGTGTTGGTTCCATGATATCGGTTATGCTGTTATTCTGATCTGGCTTTTCAATTGATGTAATTTATTGACAACCATAGCACCATAGTTTTTGCTCAACGTTTCACAATTTTCAAAAACACAATTGGACCCATTTTTAATACAGTAAGTTAAACTGTTATTTGAGGGGGAAATACTATTTTTGTACTGGTTCGTATTTGACCGGTTTTGGCATCGGTATCAGACAGGACAAAGCTGATCTGTGCATCTGTACTAATGAATAGGAATGAATTGGATTTTTGCAATCATTCTTAGATACCCTGGAACTGTTTACCTGACTTTATTAAATTACTCCCCGCACACATAGACAGCAGTACTGAGCTTTGAAATGTTGATGCTCAATGGCACCATGGTGAGATAAAAATAATGTAAAAGAGATTTAACTACTCTTATCAATAATTTTGGCTGCTAATTAAAAGGGAATGATATCACTTTTTTCCAACAATGTATCTACGTTTTTCAGTCTCATTATAGATAAATTGCTTGAGATTGTATTTGTATGTATCCTTTATTACACATTTGATGTTTTAAATCAAATAACACACACAATCCATTCATACCATTCAGTCTTGGCTTTACGAGCATTTGCATGCAGGATTATTTCCAATTTCCTTTTTTAGATTTCCCATATCCTGAAACTTGCATGTTGGCTCTTTAACCTGCTAATTAGAGATCTAAAGTGAGCCTGTCTCTGCTGTTGTAATGAGTTTGAAGGGATTAAACCTGCTACAATCGCTGCATTTGATGTCGACATGCGGCTTTCACCTCCCTTTACTCTTATGTCTGGGCTATCCCCTTCTTGATGAACGACGAGTGTCATTTGGGGAGAGAATCAGATGTGCTTAGGACGCCTGGGTGCCTGCTAATTGTGGTTATTTAGCTGTCATTGTGATAAGCGTAACAAGTTTGGACGGGATATCGAGCTGTGGGGTGGAGAGAGAGTGCTTTGCAGCCACTTCAGAGCGAATGCAGATGGATTATCAATCGGATCTATGCGAAAACAGACATTTCAACAGGTCAAAATGCACAAGGATACAATGGCAGAATAGCTTCATGGATACATGGTTCCTCCAGTGAGTTTGAAAGTTTTTCTTCCAATATGTGTATACTGTTGTTGTGTCCTTGGGCAAAACAAGCCTCACTTTCAGACTGTACTGTATACTTCTATTTTGAATGTATATGTCAATGTGA
>JAPMNZ010939661.1:0-12484 GCA_029875035.1 Pomatoschistus microps | reverse complement strand
AAAACTTCATGATATGTGTTCTATGACAAGTATCATCTTGATTGTAGGAAGATCATGCGAGCTCTGCTGGAGGTTGTTCAGTTTCTGCATTCTCAGAACATTGTCCATCGTGACCTGAAGCCTGAAAACATCCTTCTCGATGACAACATGAACATCAAACTCACCGACTTTGGATTTGCAGTTCAGATTCAGCCGGGACAGACTCTCAAAGGTCAAATTCATGTCTCTCTGGCCATGACACGTTATAGTCATTATCATCAGTTGTTTTTGTCTGGACTGACCATTTTCTATCTTTTTGTTTTGATAAAGATAGTCTTTCAATAGTTCAATGCTGTGAACAAATCAGATCACATCATTGTATCTTTATCTTATTAGGAACCATACAAACATACACAGCTATTTTTTCACCTTTTTGTCTGAAAGAGGCCAAAAAAACATGCATGTGGGAATGAGTGATTACTGTTTTAGAGCCAGTAACTGTTAACATTTTATTATAGTTTTGCGGTTTGAAAGTTAGATACCCCAACTTTACCTGTTTTCGCACTAGTGGTTGACCGGTGTATTGCCATAATAAAAACATGTTTCTGATGTGATACTTGGCAGAGGTATGTGGAACCCCGGTATACCTTGCTCCAGAAATCATTGAATGTTCCATGGATTCAGGACATGCTGGATATGGCCTTGCAGTTGATTTGTGAGTTAAAGACCAATAGATTCATGTATTGATAAACAGCGACATCACCCACACTTTTGCTCGCAGATGGAGCTCAGGAGTCATCATGTACACCCTGCTCGCTGGCTCTCCTCCGTTCTGGCACCGAAAACAGATGCTGATGTTGCGTATGATCTTAGCTGGAAAATATGACTTTGCATCTCCAGAATGGGAGGACCGTTCGGACACTGTCAAGGACTTGGTACACATGGAGTTTCTGGATGAATGATGAATGGATGAAACATGAATGTTCTGGAGATTTGACAGATAAGATTCCTTTTTATCAAGCTTGTGTACACACATTTTACATAAAAAATATTACACAGGATACAAAAAAGTTATACACAATCATCTATACCTCTTTCACTCATTCAATACAGCACAAAACACACACACACTTTAGACAACACAAGAAATTGTGAAAGATTTTGCAAATATATTTTTTCTCAGATTTCCCGAATGCTGATTGTAAACCCAAAGCATCGCTTCACTGCTGCTGAAGCTCTCAGTCATCCATTCTTTTCTCAGTATGTGGTGGATGAAGTTCGTCAGTTCAGCCCCTACAGGAGGTTTAAGGTAAGCTGTAGTGTTCTGAGAGGTACATCATAAAATGAAATAATACATAGAATGTTAGAATAGGTTTTCAAGTATTTTAGAATGGAGGTATTTTATCCATCTCAATCATTTTCATACCGAGTTACTATTGTGAGAAGCTAGTAACCATTTTTGAAATATTAAGTCCATTCTGCATGACTAGAGGTTGTACATAAAGACTAATTTCTATGTGTCTTTAGGTCATTTGTATGACTGTCCTCGCAACTATGCGGATTTACTGCAACTATCGGCGAGCTAAGCCCGTTACCAAGGAGGTAATCAAAAGTGATCCTTATGCTGTCAAGCCCATCCGGAAGCTCATCGATGCATGTGCGTTCAAGATCTACGGTCACTGGGTCAAAAAAGGACAGACACAGAACCGTGCAGCTCTGTTCGAGAACACTCCAAAGGCAATCTTGTTGTCACTTATTGCAGAGGGCGACGAACCAGTTAAAAACATTTGTTAAAGAAATGTATACTTAATGCACTTATTTCTCAGGGGACATCGCCTGGGATTTTATTTATTTATTTCAAACCTATTACTCACTCAGGTCCTCAGGCTGACTATAAAGAACACTTTAGATCAGAGATCTTTTACAAGCAATCCAAAACAATAAAAAACATGCTTAATAGTGCACCTTTAGATTTAATTAGTGCAGAATTGTTTAAACTTCTAAAATGTATAGATTATTTCTATCCTGCGTTGCGTTCACTTTTCATCAGGATCTGTTAGGTATGGTGTCTTAACAACCCAAAGATTCATGAGACCATTGAATCCTACCATCTTGATAAATGCCCTGAACATGAGGTGCATTACCTCTTCAGTAGTTTTATTTGGTCTGTGAAACCTACTTGATTGTTTTACTGAAATATCTGTACCTTATACTCCTTACATTAGTGGTTTGTCCAATGGACTTAAACAGGTCAGAAATGGTTTACTATGTTTCTAAATTCAGATCCTGAGTAAGCTCCTTTTTCAGGCCACTCAAATGATAAAAACATTTTACTTAAGTACTGATATGGAATGATTAACACATTTACCAAAGTGGGTTTCTATGAACGTATCTTTCCTTAAGTACTTAAGACTAAAACATGCCATGTCTGAAGTTCCATACCTAGATTTACAAAATGTATATTTGTAGGCTTTGGGTGTGTACAATTAAAATTGTCATGTCTATCAATTCATTGTAATTGTTTAATTTTGTGAAACTTTCAAATAAAAAGGTCTTCATCCCTTGTAAAAATGTACGATGTTTACTTACCACACAAACCTCTTAACTGTTAATAAACACTGTCTTTTTGAAATAGTAAAACATGTCTTAATAATCTTGATAAAATATTGTGAAAAATCACATGCTTAACACTTTAATGAATGGCAAATTTGCTTAGCTTAAATATGTTTATTGCAGGGAAAATTACAGTACAGTTAGTTTACCAGTCACTCACTCATGGGAGGAAAAAAACGAGTTTAGCCAAGAACCACGTGGCAGCAGCATTTCTCGAGCTTGTCTCTGAAGAATCGACCAAAACTGAAATACAGAGAAGTGTAGATGAGACAAAAAATAATGTATAGATCAGGTTATAAAATACATGGACCTAGCCGAATGTATTCACACCAACATAAGAACAATGAAATACAAAAGGACATTACTCCAAACAAACGTTGGCATGAACTTTTCTGTAGCATGGTGTCTGACTGCATTTACTATGTTGAAGTAAAACAGAATTCGTCCATGCAAAAGTATCAAAAAACATCTTATTTACCAGGATAGGGAACGTCGATGCAGCAGACACGAGGGAGGTGGAAACTATGGGTTGAAAGGAAGGTTCCAACCATGACGCATGCGCAGTATTGCAGGTTTCCAGATTTTCAGAGAGAAACAAGGAAACGGAGCCACAGAAAAAAAAGGATATGGAATTGTGCATGCGTCTAACAGCACACGCACCACAACTTTCTACACAAAAATGTACACCGTAAACTGATGTAAAATATGAAATTATTTTACTGTACTACATTTATGTCCAAAAACTGAAAAAACAGCGCGGAAATGGCAACTCCAGAGAACGCGACATCCCCACCTAGTGTTAGGTTTTAATATGTGCGTCGTGAATTCAACATTATATTATTTATATACGTATGTGCGTGTACGTGTGTGCGTGTGTGTGTGTGTGTGTGTGTGTGTGTGTGTGTATGCATGTATGTATGTGATACGTGTATGTGTGTGTATGTCTATAGAATATTTTTTTCATACACATAAATTAGCGAATAATAATGTGAAAACAACCATGTATGTACTGTAGTATGAATATTAGTAACAGCCCCTGAAAGCCCGAGTGTAGTGATTGGTCCTGACGCTGCTGTCGCCCCAGAGCCGGCTTGCCTCTGATTGGAAGACCACTGGAGCATTTCTCTGTCTCGGTTGTCGATGGGTTTCCTTCATCTGCTTCAGCTCGGCAGCTCTCCGGATCAGTAACAATCGTTATCGGTGAGTAACAAACATATGCAATGAGATTACATGCCCCGTGTTCATCTGGGGAATCCAGTTTTGGTTCTCCTTAAAGCCTCTCTTTAGCTGATCCAATGATTTTATAATGTTTCGCTTCACCAAAGGATGTCGCTAAAGTGGTCTGCCCGTAGAGTACTTTTTGTTTTCTCCATAACAAAGACGGAGTGACAATAGTTCAAGGGCAATCCTAATGTCTAGTTGAAGTCCTCTTAAAGTTGCATTAATATTGAAATAAGGGTTACAATATTTATGTTGTGCCAGCGTACGCTCACGGTACTGTACAATGTGAGGGTGATGCAACGTAGGCTGAAACTTTCCACAATGGCCTGTAGTGAGGCTCTGTATGCAACGCACTTTTCTCACTTCATTGACCCTGGAACACGTGTTTTTGCTCTAAGCTCTGTCTCAATAGAGCTGCAGCTTCAATAGATGTAAATGAGCACATGCTGGTTTAAGGTGTGAACTATGTGCCTCTTCATTGGGGCTCAAAGACTTCAACTAAAGCATACTATTGTTTTGACTTCAGATTATAGTGACCTGTTCATTCCAATAATGCTTCTTTTCTCTTCCAGAAATATGTTGACTCAGTCAGAGACAAAGGAGCTCTTCAGGAGAGCAGATGCTGTTTGTTTTGATGTGGACAGCACAGTAATCAAAGAAGAAGGCATTGATGAACTGGCCAAATTCTGTGGAGTTGGGGATGCAGTGACTGAAATGCAAGTTGACCATGGCTGCTGCAATTCAGTTCTATTTGTAACATTTTTAAATGAGACCTTTTTGAAAATTATTTCAGGACTCGCAAAGCAATGGGTGGTTCAATGACGTTTAAAGCTGCCTTGATAGAGCGTCTCTCCATCATTAGATGTTCAAGGGAACAAGTCAATAAGCTGATAACAGACCACCCTCCTCAGCTGACTCCAGGCATACGGTAAACCCAATCATGACCAGAACTCGTGTGCCAGTCATTATGATTACACTGCAAGAACTGAATATTGTGTCTAACTCTTTTTCTTTTTGCTTTGCAGTGAACTAGTGGAGCGTTTACATGATCGAAACATTAAAGTATTTCTTATATCGGGAGGATTCCGTTGCATTGTTGAGCATGTTGCTACACAACTCAATATTCCTTTGCACCATGTTTACGCAAACCGACTCAAGTTTTACTTTAATGGTATAACTGGAAGCCTGCTGTGTTCAAGAGTTTTCTCGTTCTTTGAACTTGTCATGTAATGAAATCCATCCTGTTATTTCAGGTGAATATGCTGGATTTGATGAAAGTCAGCCCACAGCTGAAAGTGGAGGAAAGGGAAAAGTGATCAACCTCCTGAAAGAGCAGTATGGCTTCAAGACTGTTGTTATGATTGGAGATGGAGCGACCGACCTCGAGGCTTGTCCTCCTGCTGTAAGTATTCACAGCTCATTTCTTTGGCATTCAATTTCATGTCATCTAGTCTCAAACTATATTTCTTTCTCCTAGAATGCGTTTGTAGGGTTTGGTGGAAACGTAGTTCGGCAGCAGGTAAAAGAGAAGAGTTCTTGGTACATCACACGTTTTCAAGAGCTGCTGAAGGAGCTGGACAAGATTTAAGAAGATTGACCTTTGTATTACCATAGTTTTATATTTGCACTAAAGTGCTTCTCATAATCTCACATCTGGCATTCATTCTCAGTTAGATGTATTGTTTATATATTCCAAATGTTTACACTTTTAACTTTTTTAAGCAAGTGTTCTCTTGTTTATTCTCACATATCTAGAATGTGTTTTTGCAAAAAACTAAATTTACCATATTTGACATTTTGTTATCATAAAATGTGCAATAAGTATGTATGTCTTAAATTACTGTACCTAGTTATTCTATGACTTGTGTTTCAAATGACACATTAAAGTCTATATAAACAGTTTGAATTCGTTTTAATAATCATAATCCTGTTTTCACATGCTTTGCATTACAGTACATGTTTTTTGTGGTTAATATGGAACACCTTTTAAAACACAGGGGATTTATGTCCTAAACCACCGAGACTGAAGAGAGCATAATTCTAGAATGCAGCACATTTTCTGACAATAGATAATAAAATATCTGAAGAATTTGCAATAAATATCAAGAGAATAACACATTTGTTATACGTATTACTATGGTTGAAATTATACTGTTTAGAATAAATAAACGGCTGTCCAAAAAGTGTTCAAGTAACTTAGGGTCTTGTAACAAAACTGCTCCATCTAGTGGTCTGCTCCAGTATCAGCGTCACTCATATGTGGCAGTCAAGACTTTCTGCAGAGAAGTCCAATTCTCTTCAAATAAAGTTGTCAGGAGTTTACTGAAGTGGAGAAGCTTTTGTAGGGATCATTATTCTTGAGTCCATGTGCTGAATAAGAGGAACTGAGAGACAGAAAGAGAACTGCTAAAATCTGATCAATGACGTCTTGAGTCAAATATAAGAAAAGTGTTCACCTGTGTAATACACAACTTCATCCCAGCCCTCCTGCTGCCAGGCAGCATTTCTTGTGATATCTCTGGATTGGAGGTCTTTGTAAGCTGTTAAGCAGGTGTAATCATTAATAACGTAATCATTAATAATGCAAGTACTACAAAAAAACCACAAGCCTTTACCCCATAAGTGGTGCACCATATAAAGATTTCCTATCTGTGAGAAAAACCCTGCAACAGCTTCACTGTTGTTTTGACGAATTCCAATAGCTCTCGCCCTGAAGAGAAAGACAAAACAAACAATGCATGCATGAACATATTCAAACTCTAATTCATCAGGAGTGTCCGTTACTTACCAGTAGTTACCCCACTCGATCATGGTTCCTGGCTACACAAAAGGGAACATTATACATCTACAAATAAAGTGTGGTTGACAAGATATGCTAAATCAATACTAAGCTGAATACCAATAAAATTCACAAAATTAGGATGTTGACCTCACCCTGAGTTGGTAGGACCTCAGCTCATAAATGTTGGGACCTTCCCGCGGAGTTGGTTCATTCCAGAAACTGAATTCCAAAAGAAGCTGATTTCTGCGAGACAACAGCATCTTCCCTCGTTCTTTCCTGTAGGCTGTAAACTCCTTCATAAACGATGTGTTCTAGTCAGTATCATTAGTTATACAACAGAATAATGCAAATAATATATTTTACCTTGTTTTGTTTCAGTTTGTTCATCACCTCTGTAAGAGCTGGATAGCCACCCCTGTATCGCCACAGGTGCACTTGGAAAAAATGCAGTAATACAATTTTATGTTCAGGTAATATACTCAGTAATATACACGATTACACATTTTTAAGCCTATAAAATACTTTGATTCAATAAATCTTACCAGCCTGATCTTGTTCTCCATACCAGGTATTCCAGGTGCCCACCAGCTCACAAGGGTAATATTTGTCAGCATGGATTGATGGCAAAACCTCTTCACTGTTATTACGATGTAATTGATATGGTAAAACACACAAACAAAGATGTATTGCATTTAAATTGGACAACTACATAAACAACTGTAGCTGTGACATTGTGTCTGAAGTTGCAAGTCCTAATTTAAGACTACTACAAGTAACTGCCCTATGACATGCAAAGCAAGAGCAAGGTTGTCGTCAACAGGGCCAAACTATTTTTACACTGGTGTTCCCTTCATTTACAAAACTGCAACAGCTGTTTTTGACAAGAAATTACAAAATATTCATTCAATACTCACCAGAGTTTATTGTAGTCATCCAAGCACTCAGGTTTTACATTATGGACTGAAGAGAGACAAATAGTTAGATTAAAATGTACATAGCAATGAGCATGCTTGGAGATTTTGACTTACACTGGATTTTGTAAAGGTTACTTTGTTCATTTTTAGTCAAAAGAGTAGAGTGAGCATCTTTCCTTGGATCAACTTTTCTCACAAACAGAGATTTAAACCAGCTGTTCTCTCTATTCTGGTTGCTTGTTGAAAATCCCCTGCAAAATAAACCATGAATGAAACAAATACATGACAATAAATAAAAATGTCCATAATCAGTAACGGCCTTTAGCCAACAATGCATGCTTAAATCCTAAGATGAGTGGACACTGGAAAACAAGCTACATGTTTTGAATTGACCTTGACAATCAAATGCAACTAAAATAAAATACAGCACTTGAAATTTGGGATTCACTGTATTTCAAGTCAAAGGTTCGTCCCCACTATGGAATTACTCTGTCTTATATCTTTTTCGTATTTCAGATCTAAACAGTGACAGGGGGTGGTTGGTTTTTTTAGGCACGGGCTAGGATTGTATGATGCTAGCTGCCTTGCATCCCTATTACCACTGTTTTGACACCTACGGACATGTCAATACGCAATCTGTGAAAAGTCTAACATGCATAATGGTGATAAGCAGACCTGCACCAGACGACAAGCTGTCCTGACAAACGGGTCCTGGTCTGAGCCTGAGCCAAGCCCCCGCGCACTCTCCCAAGGACTCGCGTCGCCATCTTCTCTGAGCAGTGGGCCAGGGGGCTGTAAAATCTTGCCATTTCGACCTTCCACAAGCTAGCTCTTACACCAAATTAACTGTTCCTAACTTTAAACTCAACTGTTTAACTAATTATGAATTGCAAATACATGTTTTTATAAGAATGATATAAAAACAACATGTGGATATTTCCCTCTGCTTGTGACGAAATACCAAGATTTTAATGAAACCTGTGTGCGAAGAGCAGTAGCAGTTGTGACCACCAGGGGGCGACGCAGCACCGAACATCCTTTAACCCAATCACAACTTTTTCATTTTACCTTTTTGATTTTGCTTATACTTTCATGCGTGGCCCAAGACATTCATCGTACAGAAGGTATGGACACGTTGGGCAATTATTTACACCTTCAAATGTCAAACGCCCTAACCTTTTTTCAGTTGTGCTTCAAAGGCTAGCAAGCTAGGTCAAGTGGATTTGAGTTGTAGTCAATAATATAATACATTCATGGTTGTAGTCTAGATGTATATGTTAGTTAGCTCTTATGTCAATGTTATATTGTGTGGATTAAAGGTAAGGCAAGGCAAGTTTAATTGTACTGCACAGTTCATACACATGGTAACTCAAAGTGCTTAAAAAAAAGCAATTCTAAATAAAATCAGATGTTGTCAGATGTGATCTAAAAAACCAAAATCATTATCTGGAATAGACATATAATTCAATTTACTTTGCAATAAAAAAGGCAATTGCTTTGATCAGGGATGAGCAATTATTTTCTTTGAGGGGCCACATTAGGATATTGCCCTTTTGTGGAGAATCTAACGCAATTTAATTGGGTTGAATATAAAATAAATATATTTATTTATTTTACAAACATGAAGGAATCCAGTATTTTCTTTGTGTTTGCGTTTAGAGTAAATTATTACTAACAATCATGGATGAAAACAGAATAAACGTAAAACATACCATGATAGCAAGTTACAAGCCTTCATTGAGTATTGACTCAGGATTTATTTAGATAAGCGACTGACTTGTAAACAGCTGAAGGGTCTGCCGGCCGCATGGAATTGTGAATCAGGCCGGATGTGGCCCCTGGGCAGCACAAGAATTCATGTATTTTTGTGTTTTGATAAAGGCCTCTTCTACAATTATGCATCATTCATGTCAAGATAAGATAATAATTTGAAAGAGGAAGATGTGGCGTCAAACTGTGGTATTATTCCACTGCATTTACATACTGCATATATAGACACAACAGTTACATTGGACGGACTACAGACTAGATGTGCGCTGCCTTTCCTGTACTAATTTCAAGGACAAACTATGTGTTGATTCTTATTGTAAACCTCATGTCCTGTAGCTTGACCATCATTATTGAACATGCAGTATTTCTTCTTATAATTAATTACACTTTCAAGAGGAAAATGCCCAAACACGCTTCATTAAAAAAGATTCATTTGCCACATCTGGTCAAGCAAACCTTTGCAATCAAATGTGTCCAAATCTGTGCTTTCTAAGTGTTGGCTGCAGCGGTTTGTTTATCCCGCTCTCTTTCGTTGATAATGGACAGAATAGGATCTAGGGAAATAAGGAATCCTCTGTATTTACTGTGGTATTTAGTGACGTCAGGCTCTGTCTATCCGGCCTTAACGGCGGCGGTGCTGCACTCAATCTTCTCACATAAGACTTTGTCACAGGTCAAAGGTGTGAATGAAAAATAAAGTGGTCTGTGCTTGAGGCCAGGACTGAGATTATGAAGGGTGGGAAGAGAGTCTTTGAGCCAGCTCGCCATACACCTTTGAAATCACTGTCTGGAAGCCTTTTATGTGTTTATGTCATGTCTTATGCACTCATTACACAGGAAACTCAAATTATGAAGTTTATTGGCATGCAAGAGGCTTTCCCACTGTGTGCCACTATCTTTGGTCTGGGTCTGAGAAATGAATGGGTGAATTTTGCCGTATGTTCTTTTCAAATATTTGTTCTATTTCAGACCAAGTTCTTTCTCAGGATAACAGACAGCGCATGAATAAATCAATCAATATCTAATTTTATCTTATTCCCACTGGAGCTGTGTTTGTTCTGACATATTTTAAGCGTTCCCACCAAATCAAATCAGAATAATAATGTCTCACTCTTTAAATGTTGTCATTATTCGTGTGTTAGAAGTGGTAAGAATATTATAATAGACTTAACAAGCTTCTAGTCAGTGAATGCATATATTAGTTATTGCAAATGGTAGATAAGGAGGACACGTAGATAATTTGCACTTGCAGAATAATAACAAATAACAAACATGTTTTCATTCTGAGAGCAGTGTAATCTAGCTCTTCATATAAATCCCAGACGTGATGTAATAATATACTAATCTAAGAGCATGTGATTGTTTTTTTAAACACTGATTTAGAAGTAAAACACGTGTCCGAACCATGGATCTATTATAATGGGTCCGAACTGTGAGTGTTCTTGCATCTTCCTAAACCTGACCTGGAGGAGGGCCTATTTTTGTGAATGAGACATTTGGGATGTTCCACATATTTCATTATTAAGATATATTTCAACATATAATATTCCATTACATTAGTTTGATTTGGGGCTTAATTGATTTATATGTCTTTTGGAAAGTGACACCAATGGTAATTTATTTTAATGTAACAAACTAATGTGAACTACAATCTCAGCAGCAGACCCCACGGTTGTGTCACTTGTTTTTACTCACTGAACTTGAGGTGTGTGGAGACGGGCAAGTTCTGCAGAATAATTAACAATGTCTATACACAGTTGGGATACTGCAGAAATACTATGTGGGAATAAAGTATGTACTGGCTGATAGTCAGAGTTTTAATTATTTAACTTGTTATTCAGTTAACACTGTTTTACTGCTAATCTGCAGTAAAACTCATAATTTATGCATTATTTTGTAATTTTGTAATAACTTAGCAGTGATTTGATAGATATGAAGTTCATATCTGGGCACATCCATTGTCATTTGGCAAATTGTTAATATATATATAACAATCTGTCTTTAATAGCAGCTTAACGGGATGTGTTTACTGGCTCTATTCATCGTAGAAGATAACAACAGATGGTTTTGTTTGAGGGGGAAATCCTGTATGGTTTTTTTTCTATGGTTTTTAGTTGTCTGTTAATATTCTTGTGGTGGTTTGCGTTATTATGCACATACACGCATCTATCTCAATGCAAGAGCAGCGTTCCAGAATAAGATTAGCAGCAAATTCCTGTGAATGAGATGATGCTGTCAATATCATGGAATGATATTCTGACAGATTGTGGCAAAAATGGCTTCCATATGAAAATCATTTCCTGAGACCACGTCATAGGGGGAAAATGCATGGGGCTTTTACCGTTTGTTTGAATGTAATCTGGATGGAATGATAGATGTCAATTCTATCATCTGGTTATTAGTGTGTTAGAGCAAACTTGCACAGCATGTCTTTCTATAATGAAATGCATTGATCAAGTTGAATATGGATGGATGGTGAGAAAGTGAGTCCAGTGCATAGTTTGGAACTGATCCCTGCTCATGCTTTACCTCATTGTTACCACACACTAATCGATAAAACGTGATGCTGAATACTCTATGTCTCCCCCAAGGTCTGTTTTGAAAACATATTGTTACTGCAGTGGGAAGTTCACTTTTTACACAATGTTAGATACCCTTCCAAAAAATGTCTTCTTATTGTTGATTTTCATTTTTCTTTTGAAAGAAATTTTTGGTTGTATAAACATACAATATGTAGCATGTGTGAAATTACCATATCAGAATAAAAACAAACAAGGAACAAGCTGTATTCAAATCCTTATATACATCATTTACAGAACACCAAAATGTTCATTACAGAAGAATAAAGATCACTTCTTTGTTCATGTTCACTGCAGTGACTGCACTACATCTGTAAACTGTCTAAAAGACACAATCCATCCATCTCTATTCATCCGTCTAATCCATTTCTGGATCGGGGGGTGGCAATCAAAGCTGCCAAACAATTCACATAAAAAAACATCATCACTTTTGCTTTTGCTGTTTTAGACCATGAAGGGATGTGCAGCCAGGGACGTGCAGTCAGGGGAGGCAGGGGAGGCAGAGCCTCACCTGCCATCATTGGAAACTAATAATAATTTTAGTTTTAATATATAATTTATTTCCACTGTCCTATGCTTTTAATGTATATTCGGCACGGTTCCGACCAGTTTTGATCATTTCTGAA
>JAPMNZ010939610.1:0-11479 GCA_029875035.1 Pomatoschistus microps | reverse complement strand
GGGTTGAACAAACTTGGGGGACATGATTACAAAGTACCATTTCATAAAAAAAAAAAAAAGAATTATTATTTATTTTCTTTTAGTTAGAACAGACAGGCAAATGATTATATTAGCAGAACAAATGGGGTTAATGGCAATTCATATATGTTTTAGATTGAATGAAAAATTAACTTTGGTCACTGGGGACATGCATTTTCCTCGGCCATCTGATACTCAGCGACTCATCAAAATGTGAATAATATCTTTTTTTCAAATATTTTCTTGTTTTCTATGCAAATACACATGTTTCTTTCTGTTTCTTGGTTAAAATGTATTTTATTGGTAACTTTATTTTTTAATCTTTGCGTTAAACCTCTGGGACACAAAAGGCACCGGTTACAGAGAATGACCCAGTACCTAAACGTAATTTTATTTTATTTCATTATCATTTTATTTATTTATTTTATTTAAGGACAATACAAAATCAAGACTGACAGACAACAGAAATATAAGCATAACAAACAAAACACAAAGCAAGGACAAACAAAGACACCCAAGACAAAACAAAAACTTTAAAAAACAGACAAAACGAAAGATTTTTCCCATTCACACAAAAACAAAAAAAGTCAAATAACAGTAATTTGGGCAGTTCCTCTCCAAGTCTTTTGCAGCCCCCCCTCCCACCACAAACAATATTTCTCCACATATGGAAACCCAATGCGTCTTCATAAACACCAGAGCAATTGTCGTACTTGCTTTCTATGACATTTTAATAACACCAGGAGACGTTCTCACATTTGTCTCAGTAACGATTATTGATATCCATAATAAATGAGTTATACAAGGTTAGTCTCAGAGCGGACACTCCGCCTTTTCGCTCAGTACCTGCGCCTTGGCGGGAAATAATTAGTGCAAAAATCCTGTGATATTGCTGTGGGCCCGGGCTGGTCTCCGATGGGCTTCCCTCTCTATTGAATTCCAATACAGAACACTTAACTTCATTCATCTGTGTACACTGGGCATGAGCAGCGGCATAAGAACAATACAATACCCTGCACTTAATAATAATACCGCTGTCTCTTCATATGTATTTAAATTGCGCCTAAATTTCTTTAACTTGACACGGGAGGGGTCGCAAAATAACATCGGTGACACAAACGAGCCAATTCCAACAGCACGTTGATCAGCCGTTATTAAAGCCGTGTATGCAATTTCTTCTTCTGACAAAGTTGATTTTTTTGTTTAATTCCGTGATTATATTGTAAAAAGCAGAACTAGTGAATGTTAATCAGGGTTTGCCCCAAGGGTGACACTCAGGCTGGCATTATTTGGAGAAACAGTTTTTGTGAAACTTGATGTACAGAATTTTTATTGTGTCGGCTGGATCAATGTCAGATCGTCAAAAATCCCTTATAAGAATAGTTCTATCTCACAAGGTTAAAATCAAAAAAGTGTATTCCCTAATATAAGTGTTCTAATACAAAAATATTCTGTGTTTAATGTTCTACATCTATTTGCCCATTTCTAATCAGGACTGAAGGAGGAGCTCTCTAATGCTGCTCGTCTACCTCAGAGTGCGAGAATCACACAAAAGACTTAACAAAATACATGATGAGGATCCAGTCTCTGCCCCCTTCACCTCTGGCCTGAAGAGTTCCAGACGGCCTTTCCTGTTTTCTGGACCTAACCCCGGCCAGACACAATCCATCCAAAGCTTTCAAACATAAGGGGTTATATTCACTGATTCATTGTAAAGCAAGCACAATATGATATCATTGGGGAGAGGAGTATATTCAAGGATTATAAACAAGGATACATTCAGCTTGAAGAGAACGCCTGGTTAAACATGAGTATAGTTCAGACATGAGTATAGTTCAAAGATATAATATTATAAAGCTTTCCAATATACTTATTTCATGATGAATACATGATGGTGTTTATTAGATTGGTCACATTCTGCTGTAAATATGTATGTTTAATATATATTTTTGTTTTGTTGTCTTTTTTTATCTGGGCCTCAAGTCTGTAAAAAAGTTTAAAAATAATAATATCTTTAGGAGAAGAAACATTATATATGGTGATAATGAAATACAAAGCTGCGGATGGAGCCCATGTCTCAAGGAAAAAAACGTATGGGTTCCACCTTTGCCGAGGCCTTTCTCTCCCCCAGGGAATCCCCAAGTTTCTTTGCTTCTTTCTTCAGATCTTTCTTCACCAAATCTGATACAACAAATGCATCTTTGTTCCTTCGTGAACTGTTGTGGTGGGGTAGTTCACATCTATCGATAATCCCTGGAGCGATGAAGCCTTTGTAAGCTTCTAAGTGATGAACCAGGTCTAGGCCTTTACTGAACTGAAGCCATGAACCTGCTCCCTGTGGACTTTCTCCCTGTGGACCTGCTCCGCCTGCTCCTTGTGGACCTGCTCCGCCTGCTCCTTGTGGGCTCTCTCTAGACCTGCTCCTTGTGGGCTCTCTCTAGACCTGCTCCCTGTGGACTCTCTCCCTGTGGACCTGAAACCTTTGGACCTGCTCCGCCTGCTCCTTGTGGGCCTGCTCTCTGTAGACCTTCTCACTGTGAACTTGCTCCCTCTGTTCCAGCCCACACACACATGATAAGGATCGCATGTATGTGAATTTTACATTATTGAAGAATTTTGACCAAAGGACTACTTTGATTAAACTTGAGATTGGATATTTGGAAACTTTACGCTATTTTTTTCAGATCAAAATATTTTAACAACAGCTGCATTTAGGACAGTAATGCTCTGATGGACTTTGTTGTGAAGAAGTTTTGGGGGAAATCCTCATTTGAAATCCTCTTTTTTGCCATATATAGTGATCGTGTAGCAGAGACACAGCACATCTTCCCTGCATTTTTCTTTGAGATTTTTCATAACACCAGATATATCAAAGTGAATTCACCTTCTGGCTTAACCTATGTGAGATTCCATATCGCACCTCTCGGCTGCAGATCCGAGCCGGTGCAGACGAGGACGATAACATGCCCTCCTCCGCCAGCGCAATAATAGAATCCATGCTCTTATTGCGCCGTCTTTTCCTCTGCTCTCAAGGCCAGAGCAGGTGCAGCTCTCGTACACGGACAAAATAACAGCAAGATGAATATTTTACCGAACAATACAAGAACCCCATTCAATTTTCTCACCTTTGTCTAGCTCATGTCTGCACACAAATAACACCCGATATGGATCCCTGTCTGAATAATTGAGAGTCCATGGCCATAAAACGAATAGCCGCACATTACGGTGAAATATGGTGCAGGAAATGGAGAAACGCCGAAGGATTGGCTGCAGGCGTGGAGTTACAGCTCAAAGAATGTCAGGTGGATGTTGGGCATGTTGGGGTTATTTCAAAGATCACTATTTTTGAAGGGACATAACTGGGAAAAGTCATTTACAACAAGTCTGATATAATTGTCTTTATTTGCCAAATATTATTTGCACGGTGGCTGAGTGGCTAGCACTCTCGCCTCTCAGCAAGAAGGTCCTGGATTCGAATCCCGGTCGGACCAGGGCCTTTCTGAGTGGAGTTTGCATGTTCTCCCCGTGTCTGCGTAGGTTTCCTTCGGGTGCTCCGGTTTCCCCTACCACTAAAAATGTGTACAATAGTTCTGGCATGTGCCTCCTGTACTGGCGACCCCGCTCCCATCTCTGTGTGGAGTGAGAGACTAATGCCCAAAAAATAACAATTGTAAACCGCTCTGAGGCTCTAGTTAGAGTGAAAAAGGCGGTATATAAATAAACATTACATTACATATATTGAAAATTTAAAAGGAAAAAAATGCCCCAACTACAGTAAAAAAAAATTCCTCTGCAACCAACAATAAAGATCCATGCATCAATCAATACAAAAGGCAAAACAAAAGTAAATGGACAAACAAGAATATGCGACAAGTACTGTTAAATAAAGTGTTTGAAATACTGAAGGTCATAACATTCAGTCATGCAAGCAACTAAAGGAATCTGTTTCAAATAATATGATGTCATGTGGTGGAAACAAAAATGCATACATTCCAAAATGACATGATTTATTGATGGAAAACAATAAAAAAAATCCAAACAGAACAACACGGGAACCAGGAACAGACATAGACAATTTACCAGCTGCAATTGGGAAAGAGAACCCATCAACACAAGGGAAACAGTTCAATCTGAAGAGACCAAGACAGAAACATTAGTGCATAAAAATATGTATTTAAAAAAGTAACCACAAAAAATTTCAAAGAAGTCTAAATAAACCTAAATACAGAATAACCAAAAATTGTGAAAAACTTTCAGTGTTTCCATGGGTGGGAATATGGACTCCTACACAATGGAACACAATCCACTGCCGCCCACATATTTTTTAGGATTGCAAGTTCACCTTTGCTCTGTATGTATGTATACTTAATTCTCCTCTTGAAAAATACAGCCTCTTTTATCTGCACCTGTGAACTGTCTCCCCCTGGCCCTGACTCTATCTTTTAAGTTATACAATTTATGTGTTTCATGAGATATATGCTGTGTCCTGAGCCTGTGAATATGTGTTTCTGTGCTCATGTATGCCTTCTGAATTTGAAAACAGAAGAAAAAATATAAAAAGTCAATAATAGAACCCAGCACAGGACTCAAACTTGCATGAATCAGCCTAAATACAGCTCTGCGTAAAACTGGTGAGGGACCATAGACCAAGGGTGAAGGCTCATTAGATTATGAATGATATGACCCCA
This sequence comes from Pomatoschistus microps, assembly GCA_029875035.1. Classification (NCBI taxonomy): domain Eukaryota; kingdom Metazoa; phylum Chordata; class Actinopteri; order Gobiiformes; family Gobiidae; genus Pomatoschistus; species Pomatoschistus microps. Next base: position 6,773 of record JAPMNZ010939610.1, on the reverse strand, counting down.
TTAAAGTTTTCCAAGTATATAATGCACGACCATAAGTCTCGGTGAGTCATTGCACACATTATGAGGCCATAAGGGTTTGACACAGGGCTTCCTCACGCTCTCACGGAACCACAAGATGTCCACACAGGCTCCGGGTGAAATGAACTGGAACAGATCCAACTGCAGGGCTTCTCCGCTGCATTTAAAATTAGCCCTCATGAAAAATGTAAGCAAAAAATATTGGCTTAATATGTATCTGAAATATACATAACTCTGGGACTTTTGGAAAAGGCAGATTGAGATATGAAATGTGAATGTCAGTTATGCGAGCAACATGTGTGCAGAATACAAATTAAAGTTGCAGTCACTAACTTTTTTGGTTTTATGAATATGTTCTGAGTGAAAAGGCTATTCTTACAATGTAACTGAGACCAAATATAGATGCATGTGAAATATCTTGATTAACTGTTCCGAAAGCAAGAGACTATTAAGTAAATAAGTCATCTTTATTCATTTAGCGCCTTTCATAGACCAGAGTCACAGAGCGCTTTACAATTGTTAGGGGAATTTGTCTCACTCAAATACCTATTGTACATGTTTTTAGTGGTAGGGGAAATTCCCTGTTCCGTCCGGGATTCAAACCCACGACCCTCTTGCTGAGATGCAAGATTGCTACATGGCTATTATTGGATTGGATTTAATTTTGTGGTTTCAAAGTTAAGAACTCCTGATTAAAGAAGCTATACAGTACCTGATTTGTTTTATAATGAGTTCATAAAAATGCGTATTGCTACATACAAGTTGTATTAGAATCCATAATTTAATTGAAAACTTGAGCTCATTGATTCAGCTTGTGTATGAATTCAGGCCGTAAAAAGTGCTGAGTAGACATTTAGCGTGACGCTAGCTCTCCTCCAATCACAGAACGAGGAGCGGTGCTGCTACGAACAGGCTGCGTCCTCTAGCCTCTACAGTGCTGGTAAACACAGCAGAATGGAAGCAGAAAGTGGCTATAACTCCTCTTGCTGTAACTGCAGACACAGCAAACAGCCCAAAAAACGCATCAGTGAGGAAGAGACGAGGGAATTAAAGAGGAAAAACTTTTATAGAAGTAATCAAGCCCGGGTGAATATACGTAGCGTTAGCTTATAACATATCTTCTGAAAAGACCTGCAGGAGCGGGACCGCCTCGGACCACATTTGGACGCAAAACTAGCGGTAATCTTTAGCTTATATATTTTGTCAGCAGTGCGTTTCATCAGTGATTGTTGTACAGCTGACAAGAAGGTTCGCTCATGCTAATGTTTGCATACAGTATGTTTCAGATCGCAAATAAAGCTAGATGGCTCCGAGGCAGGAGAGCGTAGGGGAAATGAGAAGCCTGAGAGCGAGTTGGGGGGGCGGAGCTAAACTTTCAACAAAAAAACTTGCAGAAACGGGTAGAGCTCCTTTAAAGTGGTTCTGACCCTTATACCGTTGATCAGCAAAAAAAAAGTGGATTTGAGGGTGAGTTGTCCTTTAAGGGAGTCAAAAGCAACAGCTAAAAAGTTATGACAGAATTGCTGTTACCGGTGTTTTACGTTCAGAGACATGGAAAGATTGTAGAATTTAGATGCATACAGAAAAAACAAAACTCAATGTCAAAAACTATGTATGGAATAATACTCTAGATTGTAAACATAATTTAAGATCTTAAACATGACGGTTTCTTGTTATAGTCTCCCATTCCGCACCTGAGTATCCACCTACAAAGTCTGGTTGACTGCACGAACAAAGGTACACTCTGTGGTGCTCACAGTGATGGAGTGGGCGAGTGGAATCTTCTACAGAGGTATCATCCTTCAAACAGGTTCTTTCAATTATGGAGTCAATATACTGTCAATATACAGGAACCAAACAATAAAAATAGAGCCGCTCAACCATATGTCCACCCACTGCTTTTTATAGTTTCAACACCACTCAGTAGTCATTAGGCCTGTCAGCTTCAGGAAAGGCATCCATAACATATGAACGCTAAATCAGAGAAAAACGGGGACTATTCGCTAATTGGATATTACCCTCTATGCTTTGTGCCTTGGGGGGAAGCGAGCTGTATCATGCTGTATACGACAGATTCATCGCTGGTGAGAAACATCAGACGTACTGCCACCCACAAAATGCTAAGAACATAAATAAGTGAAGTTTATTGACCTTTATATAAAAAAGGAAAGTCCCAGTGAGATATCAGAATCCCTTTATCAGGACTGTCCTGATCCCAGCGAGAGGGGAGCTACTGTACACTCTAAAAAATGTATAGTTTGCAGTTTTTGGTTGGAACAATATGAATTGCATTCTTTCTTCAGCCAATAAAGAGAGTAACATGTGGACCTCGTTGACCAACCAGGACGTTGACTTTTGGAGCTTTCCGTGCAATTCCATTTCTCTGGAGTGAGGAGGACCTGTTGAAGCAGAGCAGTCGGACGTTGCTTCCAGTGACGACACTCTTGACATTGTAAGGCAGTCGGCTGACGTCACGTTATGGTGTAGCTTTGGCACGCTTGGAACCACTGTCGAGGTGGTTCGAAAAAAGTACCCTGATCCCAAGCCCAACCTAGAGGAAATGCAAAATAACTGCGTTGTGCCGTACCGTACTGTGCCGTACCGTACCGTGCCGTACCGTATTGTTACTATGGAAAAGCAGCAAGAGTCCCTCCAGCGTGTCCGGGGTCTTCCCCGGCCCGGAACACCTCCCCAGGGAGGCATCCAGGAGGCCTCCGGAACAGATGCCCTACCCAACTCAACTGGTTCCTCTTGATGTGGAGAAGCAGCGGTGGGAACAGAGGCCCTGTGTTAGAGCTCCTTCTTGCACTGCATTTAAAAGAAAGAAAATTAAACATTTAGAACATCTTAGAAATACTACAATGAAACAACATAATGTCATTGGTCCATAAGACGACAGGTTAACCAATGAAATAACTGTTATGGTCTGAAGAATTGCAGTTAATTTAGAGGCTACTGTCTGAGAATTTCGAGGGCAGGAATGTAATTAAACTTTGTAGAGATTTCTAAAGAATACTTGCTCTGAAAGAACATTTATTTTGGGAATATCTTTCATGGCGAAATCTCTGTGGCTGATGAAAAGATCCCGTCACGCTGTGTGCATGAACATTGCAACACATAACCTTCAAAACGCCATTGTTTGTGGACTTTTTCCTGTCATTTCAACATTGTTTTCATCATTCTGAAAAAGCCGCTGTTTGCCTCTGCCATATTTCTCTTTATAACAAAGGAAAAATACTGACTGAAGTATTTGAAACAGCTCTGTCAAGAAAAAGTCCAAAATAAATGACAAACACAACTGTTTTGATTGAGTACTGCTTTTTCTCAGTGCGTTCTTGGCCCAAACTGATTCAGGACAGAATGAGACATCTGGTTCTCCATCTTCTTCATATATTTTGAGCAGAATCTTCAATTATTTACCCCCCTCTGTGCTATTTATGGTGAAATGTCGGCTTTTCAAATATGCATGAAGCGTCTATAGAGGATGCTCGTGTCTGTGCTCATCTGTTGGGAGTGGCAGTCACATGACACAGGACCACATATATACAACTATAGCACCTGGACAAAAGGGGGTTTAGAATGACAGAGATGGGCTATTCTGGAGCATTTGCGTGACCTACACAAGTTAATGGGCTGCTGACGAATGATACATGCGCTACATCTGCTGAATGAGGTCCCGAAAATAGCCTGATGAAGGTCAGCGAGACCCAAACACTGCCTCAAAGCCTTATAATAGTGCGGCAGAAACTTAGAGTCTATGTCTCTGTCTCACTATTATAGAGTTAAGTAAGGTTTTCAGGTCTCTCATATGCACCAAAATCTGGAGATGGGTTCCTGGGTGCTGTACTATGGCAACCACACTCCTGACGAAAGCCTTAGTGCACCTTTATCTTTACCTGTTTCTCTCTGCATGGAATTTTTTTCTCTTACCTACTGGTTGAGAAACTTCTTGGTTGAGAAACATTTACTCAAGAATGTAATTCCAGTGTTTGTTTTTTTTACTTTGTACAATCACGACCTTGTAGCTTCTGCTGACATTAGCTTGACCATTGCATACACATCAGTGATGATGATGAATCATCTTACAAAGATTAGGATTTTATACCATAATATGCCCATAATAACATACTATAATAAGTAAAATCCATACTTTTATCAATGCATTATCAACACACATATAGACAGGCTTGCACCTAACATTTTTGTTCAATAAATGTGCACATTTTGCCATGAACAGAGCTAAGACAACATTCTCTGAACAAAGTAAACACAACACACCATCACATGACATTTAATTTATTGTATTAGTTTATTTAAATAAATCCTTACTTTGCAGTTAGAAAACCATGCACTGAAAATCATTAGATTTAATTTAAAAAGTACCTAAACCCTTCGGACATAACATTAGATTAATAGAATTTTGTCTGAAAGACATGCTTGAAAGTTATCCAAATGTGGTATTTCCTCTGTGTCATTTTGAAAAGAAGCAGAAGGATATAGAAAAAGGATAAAGAGGCATCTGATCTCTACAAGTCTTGCCGCCTGCAGCACACCTCTTGAAAAGGGCCCACGAGGAAATCATCCTCAGTGAAGATATCTTAAAAAGGACTTGTGATAACTATGACCATTCACAGCAGTCTTTTTGGTTATAAAGCAGTTTTCAAAATACGAAATTGTGAACATCGAGTTGGGTTTCAAAGAATTGTATTGTAAGTAGCAAGTACCAAGAGTTAAAAATAGCAGTGAGTATAGTGTGACAGAATTGTCACATATAGAGAGTTGTGAAAATCAATGTAACATGCACTAAATGAGACTGCATGCTTTTATCACCCAGTTATTACCAACAGGGCACAAAGGCGTGAGGAACAAGATTAGATTTGACCCCGCTGTTATGAGCCGCAAATGTCTTTGTTCACCTCTGGTCACTTGGGTCCTGTGATGAATGCATCCAATATTGCAGTCTTTACATATGCACAATACACTTTCTCTTTTGTTGCCATTTCAGACAACTTTTTGGTCTTGATTTGTAATCCTTTTAATTCAAATGTTATTGGGCTAAAAATAAAAGTTCTGAGATGCCTGGAGCTCTTGAGTAGAGAGTAGGCGTCAAAGCCAGCTCCGTCTGAGGGGTGTGTCAGAGCCCAGGCTTCCCAGCACGAGGCTCCATCCATGGGCACCAAGAGACTGGACTGGGGCCTTTCTCACGCCCCTTTAGCCGGTGCTGCTGGAGCATGTGGTGCTGTAATCCTGCCCAGTCTTCTGCACGCCTGGATCATGTGAAGCAGCCGCAAACATGATTGGAAGAAGTGGTAAAATCTATCCACATCCAGAGTTCAAGAAGAGGTGACAGTGGGAAGACAAGTGCAGGTGTTTTCAGAATAGAAAAGGCTCAGGCTTTGAGCTGGAGGCCTTTTCAATCCACAAATTGCATTCAAAATCAGAGAGCTTGTCACGTTTCAAAAAGGAGGACCCAGAGTTTAATGCTGCAAAAAATAATGTAATTTAATTAATACACATATACAATCTAAAAACAAAATTTTGAATGTAAAACACAGATTTGAGGACGTAGCCAGGAACCAGGAACTAAAAATGACAACCATGACAGAGCTACTCCCTTTTGCGGTTGTAATAAAACATGTGTTTGTGTTATCCACGTGTTAACCAACACAGCTAACGACTAGCATGCAAAATACACTATTATAGTGTACTCATACATTAGTGCATTATTGTAAACATTTATAAGTAGATATGTGACCCCAAATTGAATCATTCTGCACCTCACAGCTGCATTTGACACAGTTGATAAAAAAATAGTTTTGTTATTCGCATTTTGGCCCTTTAATGGCTTGGATCATATTTGCTGATTTTAGTTCTGATGTTCCCAATATAAATCTTGAAACTATTTTTTTGTGGATGATATTGTAGGATGACGATGTATCTGCGGCTTACTGTTGAAGATGGCGTTACTTCAGAGTCAAATCTTGAGCCTGAATGACATACAAAACTAGATGAAAAATATAAAAAATTAAGTATGTCTTATTTCACACTCACAGTGCAATTGGGCCACTTACTGAATGCTGGAACTCTTCTGTAAAAAATCTTGCCGTGATTTTTGACTCAAGCTCAAAGTTTGAAAAACAGATTAAGCCAAGTTTCTTTCATTATTGGCTTCTAGCTAAAATTAAAACACACCTTCATCAAAAAGACCTTGGCTGAGTGACCCACACACTTTGCAGTTGGACTTCTGCAACTGGATGTTTGTGGGACTGGATGAAAACATCACTACAGGCTGTCCAGAATGCTTTGGACCGTCTTCTCACAAGCACAAGGGAATGGGACAATATCAAGGCCAAGCTACAGGTTGGACACTCCTACATTATACACTTTACCACAGAGTTTTGGCTTGATGGAAAACATATCTTAAAATAAAATGTTAAATTCACTTTTCATTCTGCCCTGCACTATATCACTAGATGACGAATACATAGGTTGGCCTTCACTGTACATTAGAAGAGAGCTACAAATTGTTAAGATTAATTATAATGGACTTGCCTGATTATCTGACGTATTTGTTCAGCTGGAACTTTGACTCTCTTAACACAGATCACACGACCAAATTGTGTTCGTACAAACTGTTCCGGTGCCACTTTCAATAATTTAGGATGAGAATTTTAGAATTTTTAACTGTTTTATTATCATTCTACATGTGTGTGTGTGTGTGTGTGTGTGTGTGTGTGTGTGTGTGTGAGTAAGAG
>JAPMNZ010939592.1:0-10472 GCA_029875035.1 Pomatoschistus microps | reverse complement strand
CAACACAATTGACTGAAAGGCTCTAATAGTTCATAGTTCATGAAGCATCATTTCAAACACAGCATGTTTAGATCACAGACTGTAAATATAATATTATTCTAAGCACTTAAGAGTGTTATGTATTTTTTTGTCCACATGATGGCGTACTGGAGCATGAATCCCCTGGAGCCTTTGCATCATTGGCCTCATTTGCATAATGTGCCTCAATGCATTATGGGGCTTTATATTGCTGCACCACGACGGAGCACACCATGGAGCACATAAATTTAAGAACCCAACATACATTTGGATGTCTGAATGGTTTTACAAAGCCCTACTGACAAAAAATACTTAGCATTCATTAAGATTGTTCAAAAGAGAATAAAAACTGATCATGTGATCATGAATTATACAGTCAAATCTGTATTTTCCAGTTCCGTGAAATGTATGATGTATGATGAAATTTTAATAATAAATTCTAGCTGCATCGTACTTGTTCCTGTGTGTGCTGAGTGAGGCTGGTGGTCAGGTCGTCCATCTGAGCTGCATATGTCAGTATACGGGACACGCCCTCTCGGAGCAGATTGTCTCTGTAAAACTGAGCTGCTTTGGCCACTTCCTCTCGCTCCCTGTGCTGTTCAGCCGCATACACTCTCCATGCACTCAGCACCTGAACCACATTCATATTGTCAGGAATATTCTTATACAGTACATGCCGGTTACCCCAATAATAATAAGTTGAGCCATGATATAAAAACATTTCAGGACCATCAAATCAAAAACATAATCTTGTTTCCACATAAAAAGTAGGAAAAGTCACACAAAGTTCAGTTGGAAAAAGGCCAGTAGATCTACAGGTTAACATTAGACCAATCTCTCGTGTTGCAGATTGAAAATGATTTCTAGGCCCTTCAGACTAAGTATTATTTAGAAAAATGAGCATCTTTCTGTTTGAATTTAACCCAAAAGTAAAAGTGCTCAAATCAGTACATATGTTGTAATTATAATCAAATGACACATGGTTTCCAAGCCAGTGTATTGTGTGTGTACATTTTGTTACACCATATTGTAACTGCATTTATTTGACTACCGCTACTGCTAATTGTGTTGTTATTTTTGAGAATCCTCTCAAATACAAGAAGCTGGGTCTCAAGGGGCAATTCCTCGTAAATATGTGTTACTGATATACATCTCAATTGATTATCATTTGAACAACCTTTGGAGGCCCCACCACAGAGGCTCTGAGGCCCCAGACGGCCTCTGCCCTATTTTGGAATGCACTCCAATGAGACTTTTTCTATTTGAAATATTCTTATGTCACACTTGCAGTGCAGATCTTCACTCTCAAGCAAAAACAGTAAAACCAATTGGAAATAATTTGAGAAAAAAAATGATGTAATGTTTGACTAGTGGAAAAGCACTTGCATGATTCCAATGAAAATCAATATGATTAAAGATTCTGTGTTGAATTATGTACCATGTGATACTGTGACATAATATTGTCAGGAAACTTTGCATATTAACAGTAGGAGGCCCATTTCCAAGACAAAAGGCAAGTTGTGGAGATTCTAGCTTTCTCTCACATTTTTTAAACATTATATCATATAAGGACATCTTTTATAATATGTATGTAATAAAAATACATATACTGGAACTAAGCAGAGAATGATTTGACCGCAAACTTTATGACCAGATATATTTTGCGAGAGGCACAAAAATGTTGTTTTGTTACCTTGGCTTGAAGAGAGAGTGACCAGTGCCAGAGAGCACTCTCTGTCAGCCTCCTCTCCCTGCGTCTGTGCTGCAGCTGTAGCACGGAAAAGACCAGCGTGAAATGTCTGACTTGTGAAGCTTTATGAACTTTATTTGATTGTAATTTCTCCACAGTGGGACTAATAAAAGGTTAAAAATGCTAAGTTGAAATTCTTTAAACAAACACTATACTACGGTACATATCTAGCACAGTTCATAACTGTGAGTGCAAGTACAAAAAAATATCTATATATTGTTTTGTTTTTCTAATTCAGTGTTTCAATGTAAAGTTCATTTTAAAGTATGGCGGTAAGGTAGTGACAATACATTGCTTTAATGCTTTTATATTGTGGTTTTCAAAAGAACTCAGACTACAAAGAATGGAAAGTATGTAAAATACACCTTAATTTTCCATTGATCAAAGTAAGTCTGCCATATCTTCAATCTCAGCAATAAGCTGGCTTGTCGTTTCATCACCTGCACCAGGAGAAATATGTAACAACAATAATGAATAAAACTTCAAAAACCTTAAAAAAATAATACCTTATTATTCTGAAAATGGCGGTGGTGATCTTCCCAACATCTAAAGGTCTTGGTGAGAACAGAAGTGTCATGGTGCCTCTCGGCTCTTTGCACGTGGAGTCGCACCGTTTGACTTGTTTTTGTTTGCAGACGCCACTTGTTGAAGAAGTATGTTAATTTCCCTAAACAACAATGAATAGGATTATCATTTTTATTACTCATACCATACATTTTTAAAACGTTGAAACCTTTGTCTATGGATTCCAGTGCATGGCTTAGAGCTGCCATCTGCTGGTGATGCGTGGTCACTGCAAATACAGTTCTTTCTCTCCAAGCACTGAACATCTGAAATAGTGTGAACAAGATAGGAGTTAGTCATGGCTGAAAGCACTCTAAATTAATAATAATTAAAACAGAAGAATACGGGTTGAAAACCTTCAGTTGAAGGACATGTCGATGGTGATTTTGTGCCATTTGCTTCTTGATTCTAAACTTGGCAGAGTCAGCTCCATTCTCCTGCCACATCTCCAGCACTCGCCTGGACAATGGAGATGTCAAAATGAGACTGTAGCATTCAACTGTGATCATGTTCATCACAGGAATAATTCTTAAGATATGTATGAGCACTGGCGAGTCAAAAGCAAGCACACATGAAGTAGTTAATACCTAAGGGACTTGAGTGTCTGTTGTTTGTAAAGCTCCTCTGCTTTGACATATATAGATTGCATCTGGAGATGATGTGTCTAACAGACAAAAGCACATCTTTAGTTGTGAGTTTAATCGATTTTTTGTGTGAATTACCTTCCATGCTGTAAAGAAGTGTTTGAGAGTCTGTTTCTCATGGTACAGCTGCGTTTCTTCTGCTTTTTGTTTCTTGACTTTTTGCTTCAGAACAAACTGAAAATAGACACCAAACAGTAAGAAGCTCACCAATGTCCAGTAGATGAACAAAAACAACCTCTACAGATACAGATAGTTACCTTTTTCCATTTGTCCACAGTCCATCTGAGGATGCACAGATCGCCTTGGAGGTAAGCTTGAAGCTCTCTGCTTCTCCTGAAATACAGAGATGATTTCCCTCTACTAAACAAAATGTTTTATAATTAATATTTTCTCACCTATATCTCAGCTCAGCAGTGTTTTCCTTCCATTGTGTCATTGTATTTTGCACAAGTCTTTGTTGATACAGATATTTTGAAATATCCATCTTATGTTTCTCCTTGATCCTCATCTCTGTTCGTTTCCTCCATAGAATCCAGGCTTTTTGCATTTTCTTTTGTTCCTCATGATATATTGCCTGAATGAAGTTGAAAATTAAAAAAATGTGGACACACCCTCACATTATTAGTTCAACTAACCGTTTCTTCAGCCATCCTCCGTTGTTTATGTTTTTCAGACAATTCCCACCAGGTGTAAAACACCCATGAGTACTGGTGCCGTCTAGGATCAGAAATGCATTTTCAAAATAGGATTTTGTAATTCATTTATATTACTCATGTTTGTAAATATAAGTTACCTGTTGAATTCCTCAGCTTGGACTTGTCTTTGTTCTTGAATTGTTTCTTGGACTGTCCACTTGTGCCATGAATGGAAACAGATTGGAAGTATGCGGTCGGCAAACATAGTATCTGCTTGCTTCTCCAAAGTCTGCACAAAATCAAAACTTTCAGGTGTTAACATTTTCATCAGTGAAGAACAATGTGAACGGTTTGTGAACAGTACCCTCATATGTCTTAACTGAGACAACCTCTCTCTCCAGAAGCTGAAACAAGCTCTTGACAGGAAAACACTGTCAATAAAGAAACAAAGTGCATCAGAAATAATAACAGAATGACGCATTGCTTGGTTATTATTTTTTTTACCTGTAAAAGATATCAGCCTTCTCAGTGAGGTACTGAAAACTCCTGTCTTCTATTTCCTCAAGACGGTCCCGCCACAGTCTCCAAAATGTCCCCACAACCTTAAAAAAATAAAAATACAGCATGTAAACAATTTTGTTTGATATGAATTATTTAATGATTGTGACTTAGACTCTTACGGTTTGATGGTGATGTTGGAAAGCCATACTGTAGTTAAGTCTCTTTGATTTATTTAACTTAACATTGCGAGACAAACCTCCAAAAGTCATTTTCTGTTGATGCATAATTATGTTAATATTAAATAATAACAATATATTGATGTATATTATAGATTATTACCAGTAAAGTGTGCCGATTATGCTCCTGTGCTTTCTGTACATTTTCCGATTTTGTGTGACAAAGTTTCATATCTTATTAGAGTTAAGAATGTATTGGTCACATTTATACCATGTCATGTTCATGCTACAGGACACAGTGAAGATACATATCTGCAAAGCTACAAAGGCACAAGTTTTATAATTTTAAATTTTTAGTCGACTTGATAAATTCCTCATTTGGTCGACTAAAAACAAGATTGTGGAAAAAATGCAACAAAATTCAAATACAATATAGAAATCAACAGTAACTTAACTTTTTGGATGCCCTATAAACAAAACAACTTTTTGGAGTTACTTTTAAAAAGTTATACAGGAAATAAAAACTCTGAATCATATAAGCCTCTCTCGCCGCTTTCCAACTTATGTATCTTGCTCCCTGTTGAACCATATCTCATAATCACATACGTGCAAAGTTCTTTAAAGAATCATCTTATTGCCTGAGATGGATAGAGCGATAGAGCTGTAATTATTAAGTCATAATGAAAATGTCAAGCCAGTCACTCAAAACTTAATTTGCTTTGACCCCAGGAGATCATTATATACAGTTCATTAAAAGATACAAGCTTTCCATCTGTTGACAACTCTGCGCTGACAGATTCGAACAGCCAAATGCCCAGCAGCTTCCAAGGTCACCTCTTCACTCCACTTCTCATACAACGCTTTAGACCATTTTGTCCAGTACACTCTAAGAAGCCTCAGGCGGAAAGTTTTTTGAGCTACGACTAAATAGATGAATAAATTATCAGGTTCACAGCTTTACACAATAATTACCTAACAAAAGGAATTACCTGCAGATCTGCTAATAGTTTTGCGGCAGGAGACATAAAACACCCACTGTTTAAATGCTTTTCTCCTCAGCCGGGTGGTGTTGTGATGTGAAGCCTTTAACTCATTTAGTCTTTCATGATAGGAAAGAGTGGACATGTCCCTCCAATGCAATAAAACCTTGAACACATTTGACGTATACGATGTAATATACCGTGCAATTATTATTCATCAATTTGATTACCTTGCGCTGTGTGGAAGTTTTTTTCTGCTTCAGGACTTCATCTTGCATGACATACAGGTATTGAATATGCTGCAGCTGATGCTTCCATTTTGTCCAAGTAGATCTAATACATCAACCAATAGTAATAGAACACAGATAAATTATCACATTTGAGTTTGGGACAGCGTGTATTAGTGAACAGCAGTCCTGTAAATATACACACAGTCACACTCTCAAAAACCATGCTTTAGTGGTGTGGGAAAAACCACACAGAAGGGCCCCGTCTGGAGGTTGAACCCAGGACCTACTCGTTGAGAAGCATGAGTGCTAACAACTTTGTCAATGTGGTGCCCATTTCATGTCAACATTTTTAAAAAAGTAGCATTTTTTTGTGTGTGTCTATGCATGGAAAACTGTGAAAATGTTAAGCATAGTGGAAACATTAGGAGGCTTTGTGTTAGTGATATTAGAGAACAAACAAAGTACTTACTTTAGTGTAGAACATTTGTAAAGCTCAAGGGCAGTTGCAAGATTTCTCTTCTTTATTCTCCTCACTTCTGTATAATCTTCCCAGCGTTTACAAGCATGACGCAAAGATTGTTTGTCAGCTGGTTGAATATACAATTAAACACATGATGCATGCATTTGGGCCAGAGAAAATAATTGCATGCAAATGTTTGTACCAAATGCTTGAGCGTTTTGAGTTTGTATCTTCTTCATTCGTTGTAAAATCACAAAATGTCTCCACCTATGTAACAACTGGTTACATATGAAGAATCTGGGGTGACAGAGAACAAACAATAATAACAAGCAATGGTAAAGGTAATATTACATACTGGTAGGGTTTCTTAGTGCATTTAAACACCCAAAGAAACTTTATATCAAATTTTTCATTGACTCCATATACAGTCTTGGTAAGCAACTACAATAGCCATAGCAGCCCTGTGGAAGTTTCAGTAAGTACAACTTTCTGTTTCATCAGTGGTGCCTGACCACCACATACACCAACATCATACTCAGCATTGTGTCCAAGTTTTGACAGTCATGCAGTAGACCAAAGCTGTGATATCTGTGTTGCACTGTAGGAAAAGCTCAACCAGGGACAGGAGTTGAAAATTAGCATTAGCTATACACTCTGCATGTATCGCATCAGCTGCATTTGTATAATGTAACTATGTATGACTACATTGTCCCTGTCAAATAAATAAATAAATAAAAAATAAAATAAATATCGCAGCAGTCTCCAGACTTTACTTTGAAGAGCTTCTATGATATGATGAGATCAAGCTTTGACAAACAGTTGTATGACCATTAAAATTGAGCCCCTAATAATGAATTGTTTACTCTTGATCAGTGGTCAACCCCAAGAACTATATTACTGTATCCATGTGTTACTGACTTGTGGTGACACTCTGCACGCAGCATCAAACTCCACTCCCTCCTTGATGTCCACCACACATCTTTCCAGGCATCAAATATTCGCTTCAAAGTTGTGTTCTTATAGTGTAACCTGGAACATAAATAATGTAAAACAAAAGAATCGCAAAAGATTAGTTTATTGTTTACAAATATACTTACTTTGCTTTTTGGGGAAGAACTCGTCCAAATGTTTTCTGTGTCCATATCTTCAGAAACTTTCTTGCCAAATGCCTGTTAGTAAAAAAAAAATTGCTAAATATTTAACAATAGCTACATTTATAGTGCAAACCGTTCAAATTTCGTCACCTTATTCGTAGCTCTTTCAGTCTTCCACCTTTACTCCAATTGTAGCCCACTTTATAAAGAACCTTTCTTGTTTGAACAGTGTTTTTTTGTTTTGACGCAGATTTGACGATACCTGTTCGATGCCTCAGCTTTCCAGGTTTCTCGGATGTATTATTGAACATCGTCTACTGTCTGTGCCAAACATTCGTGTCCAAATACGTGTATAAGTGGTTAACACTAATGAACGAAATATTAAGGAATTCGCATGATTTCAAGATGACACAACCCAAACACCGCGCGTTTGCGTTTCCTCGTCACGTGACAATCCTTCTATGGTTGTCAATGGCAACACAAACGTAAACTTTAAACTTAAAATTATTTCGTGGTTACCTCATGGAGTGCGACATTGCGGTATCGAAGGCACAGTGGTCACTATAATACCTGTATTTTCAACACATCTTAAAGAAATACGATCCAGACAGATCCAAACAATGTTGGGTCCTTTGAGATTGAGTCGAGCACCCTGGGCAGTCCTGTTTGCAAGCCAGCAGGGACAGGAAAATTGATTTTATATATAGATTACTGGGGTAACGTCCATGTGATTCATTTTTAAATACACTCAAATACAATTATGGAGACTACAATTACGCAACTTCGGCAGTGACTGTGTCAGATAAAAAGAAATCCACCATAGACAAATATTTTGTTGCGTTATTTTTCACATTTTACCGTATAATTTGTGTAATTGCATAATGATTTGTAACACAGCTACTTAACGTGAAATGCTCGCAGAGATTATAAAAATAATTCTACTCAGGCGCAACGAGCACGGCCTAAGCTTTCTCAGGACCTTCTTAAAGCGGTGATCAGAGGAAAAAAAAATGCTACGACTTAGAAAATAGAGAAAGACCAGACTATTATCAACTATTACACTGTCCTTGTGGAACTAATTTTGCTTTTGGACGTGTGTCCCTTTGTTAAATTGACCAAGTTTTTTTGTGTGTTGGCGAACATTTCGGTACAACTCATCCGGCTTCATATTTACCCGCTGGGTGGGCATTATCCCATTCCCAGCGGTTAGCTGGCTAGCTCTGCTGCTAGGTTAGCTAGCTGGCTAGCAAGCTCGACTTGTTGGCATTTGCAACTTCAGTCAAAGAGTTATTGCTGGGTAAGTTTATTACACAGTTGTTTTGTTTTTATTTCTACTCTTTAATATGTATTTGCTAAGCTTGGGGGTGTTAAACACGGAGCTCTTATTTTGCCAACACAAACTTGGCATAGATGCTAATGGCTATATTAGCATACGTATCATTTCCAAACTACACTGGTTTTTCTTTACACATTGTTTTCACTTGACCATTCTTCGTACTTTTACATCGCGTGTCGATTTTCTTTGTCCATATATAAACTCCTTAAGCCTAATTGAAAACTACCTTGGGCTGTTTTCAATTAACCTGATCATTGGCCATTAGCTCTCAATGTTTGTGCCCACCGGTTATTGATGAGTAATTATATATATTGGTTCAGTAATTTGAACAAAGGTGATTTTCTCACTCTTCAAGGACTACGTTGGAGTTTCCTCAAAAGCTTTCAGTTCAGTTTTAAAATTTAACCATGGACGGTGAGACTTGTGTGGAGCAGAGGAATGGAGACGCCGCTGTCGACCAAGTCAAGCCAACAGCACCTTTCAGATATACAAAGGTACAAGAGATGTACATTTTAAAGATTCACGTCGACCTTGTGATGTTTAAGATGGCCATCATTTTTTTTCTAGGAAGAATTGCTAGAAATCAAAGAATTGCCAGTCTCCAACGAAAGGCCCGAATGCCTCTCTGAAAAATATGACAGGTAAGGGTACATAAACTTTGACTTTTTGTTCTAAATACTTTTGTACCAGTAACAAATGGAGATTCAATGTTTTATTTTATTTTTACTTCAATGAGGCCCAGACCAGAAATGTACATTCAATTTATAGATTTATAAATACTTTATTGATCCCCGTAGGAGAAATTCAAGTGTCCAGCAGCAGTACTCATCCAGGCCGAAGTGTTCTGGAGAAATTGTGAAGGGACACTTTCATTTGAGATGTTGGATTACTGACTAGCTCCACTTTCGATAAACGACTAGACTATTTGTCTTTCGTTCTCCATGACTGACGCTAACCTACAAGGTCTTTGACTTTTGAATCATATTCAAATATTTAATCATTTATTATACAGCTCCTCACAGTAGCAGCTCCATTGATTTTAATGTAATTCGCTTTTAGCGTCTGTCACTACTTCTGTTTGTGCGAGAGAAGCTATTGGAGCAAGCCACGCTCCATATGATGATGATAATATATTATCATTATCATAATCATTATGAATACACATGAGGTTTAGAATTAACGCTTTCATGATAAAAATGCTGTTTTATTGTGACAAAGTGACCGCAGTAAACCAGGAAGCAACCACTAACATAGCAGGATCTGATTATGGATTTAGGTTGCGTTTGTATATGGGTCACTCATAGCTTTGAATATTAAGGGCCGTTTATTATTTCTGTGTATATTTATATTATGTCATTATAAAATATATAATGATAGAGAGTTGGGGCACAGGAACCTGGCACCTTGTAAGCACAAGTTAAAATAACGAACAATTTGAGAAAGTGAGCAAAAGGAACTCAAATTCCTTCGTATTTATTTGTTTCTCACTGCTAGGGCACATTCATGCCGTTGGCAGAGTGCGGGATGGCCCCTTTTGCCAGCAAATACATATTTCCGCTTGTCTGATCAAGGGGCCCTCAAAGAGTTTTCTCTTTTCTGTTTGTATTATATGGACCCTTTGTGTGTCTGAATTGAAGATTAGATAATAAAAAAAAATGTCCAATTGCACTCAATTCTTCTTCGCATTTGACCCATCCTGATGCCACTAAGGCTTATGTCAGGAGCAGTGGTCGCCATAGTACAGCCCCCAGTTTAGTTTACAATGTTGACTAGGTAACATTGTTACTACCAATTCCTCCTAAGACAGTAAAACGTATATCGGATTGGCCTTTCATTTACATGGAGACAGTGTTTCAGGGGGTGAAAACGCAAGTGTTGAGTAACGGCCTCCAGAGTGGAAGAGAACAGATACGGTGGGGGGCTGCAATGACCTCATCACTTACAGCAGTAGCCGAGAAGAAATGTAACCCAACTAATTCTACGTGTGCATTGATCAATAGATGAGCAATTCTACTCCTTTTGTCCTAACAGAACTTCGCAAATCTGTAGTTTCAGTTAACATTTTTGCTGCTACTGTTAAATAC
>JAPMNZ010939555.1:0-25211 GCA_029875035.1 Pomatoschistus microps | reverse complement strand
CATCATGTCATTTCAAGCAGGCCTGTAAGGTAAATGTATGTACCAGTTTACACAAATGCAGCTCCAGTTGCTTGTTGTCCGCTCCCGGGAGACTTCCAACCTGACGATCTGGACACAGCTCTTCAGACGAACCTTTAAAACAAGCCACATGTTCCGTCAGTAACACATCTGTTTGTTTCTAGTCTAATAATGTAAATGCGTTTTAAGCCGCACCTTCAGTTTGTTTGATGCTAAACAGGCTCCTATTCTCTTTCATTCCCACCATCTTGAGACACGAGTCCACAATCTTTCCCACAGTGGTTTCCTTTGGCGTTCTCAGGTGAACTATCTGCTGTGAAACTTTACCACAACGTGACAGAACAAGCAGAAGAAATGGCATGAATGAGCCGGCGGCCTTCTGCTCACATGGCTCCGACGCTTTAGGCCGGACTTTAATCACGCTGTATCGTTTGTCCTACATGCACACACTTCCTCCGCCACAGTGTTCTGTTACTCACCATTTATGGCGATCTCGATGAACTGCGTGTTTCTTTGCACGGCTAAAGTTTGAGCGTTGTTTCTGTGGGTGAAAAGGTCGAGTATTAAATTGTGATAGAGGTGAATGATTATTATACAGAATAGAAGATTTTACTTTAGCTTCAGAGATCGGCGGTTCCTGGTCAGACAGCTCAGATGGGGTGATGAGGTTGATTTGCTCATTGAAGGGTAAGAAGCAGAGTGCAGGGGGCCATTGTTGGACCCTAAGGGCTCTGTGGGAATAAAACAAAATACTAATAATAATCCAGTATATATACTTGATTACTGGATTGCAAAACAATCCAAAACCAATTACAGGGTGATCCAGTGGAATTAAAATATTGGTCAAATGTAGATGACCGATCGTCCACTTAAGTATCTTATGGGAGTACATTCAGTCACAAACAGGCAGAATCCTTTCACAAAGTGTTTCTTTCATCACATACCGCTGTCAGACTGTACAACAAGTCACTTTAAGTCACTTGCACTAAGACTGGAAAAACCTGCACTACTATTGACACTGTTTCTTGATTGCCACTTTTTAATTGCCACTTTGATTGTACATAATATAGCCTGCATATAACAAGTTGCATATTTCTTTCTTTTTGCAAAATCTTGAGTGATTCTATCAATGCCAGATATGGCACGTAAATTTCTCCTGTGTGAGATCAATAAAGTATATCTTATCTTATCTTATACATATGAATTACGTATATTTCTATAGTATATAGTTAAAGCAGGGGTATCTAACTTCTAAACCCCGAAAATGTACTGTTTCAAAAAATCCATCCAACTAGCTTCCTTGCTCTCAAACAGTTTGGTTATATCAGTAGTTTTCTCATGCATGCACATCTTTAGATCAGGTGGTGGAAGAAAAGACAACCACCAACACTCAGCCAATCCAGTCTCAGGGCAAAATGTCAAATACAAACCCACAGGGCAAGGGAAAAAATTATTACGAAGACAGTTTATTCATTCACTTCACCAACGCAAGCAACCACAGCAATATGGGTGAAGTGTCTTGCCTAAGGACACAACAACAGTTTGTCTCTTTACAGCCACAGCCGCCCGCTTAACCTCATCTCCTTACGATCTGACAGTAAGGGCTTTCACATGCAGGGAGAACCAGAAACATAAAAATTAAGTTATACGTAATGTGGAGGACATTACGTAGGACTCTTTCTGTCGGACCAACTACAAGTATTATTTATAAAATGAATCAATTCAATTCAAAAATTAGGTATCGCAGCTTTAAAAGTCCAATATTTCAGTTGTAACTCCCAAACTGCTGATTTCCCACTCGCTGCGATGGTCATTACGCAACCGGCTGTGTGCCATCGTCATGGAAACGTACCAAATGCGCTGTTGATCTTTTGGCTGATGTTGCTGGGATTGTCGAGCTCGTTGAAGATGGCCGACAGTAGGTGCTCCCTGTCCTCCATCGTGGTGATCTGCAGTGACTCCAGGATGTTCATGTTGATTGAAGCCAGGTCCTCTCCACTCAGCTGAGCATCTGCAGCAAACACACAAACACACACACACGCTCAATTACCACAACACAACAGCAGAGGTGTCAGCTCTAATTTACCAACAGTGTTATCTCCTGCTGCTAAGTTCATCTCCGATCCGCGGCGAGGGAAATGGGAACAGGCCGTGTGTTGCTTGTGTTATGAAGCCACAGGTTTACAAGAGCGGGATTTACCTCTGATTAAAGGGAGGCATTTCTGCAGTCCGATGCTGGTGAACCACTGGCAGACTTCCTCGGTGTTCATCTCCCGCAGAGTTTTGGCCACATTTATCTTCATGTTCTGGAAAAGAAGAGAAGAAAGGAGCAACAATAACAAGTACTCCATTATAATCAAGTCGCTTTTAAACAATGATAGTAGCACTGTGGAAATGGAGTCTTGACATACTGTGTTTGGAGAGAAATTGACATTGCTACTTGATTTAACACAATTTAGTCAGTCAGGTATTAGCTAGCAAGATGTAAGATAATGAAAATGCATAAGGCGTATCTAAAAACATTCAACAACCAAGCTGTAATTATGAGAACGAAGTGCTGTTATATCATTATTAGAATAAAGTTGTAAGAATACTATTATTTTTTCCCCCAGCCCTATCAAGGAGTATTGTGAGTGAATGTGTGCGTGTTGGTTATCGGTTTGTATTAAGGCAAGACTGCACAAAAAAAACTGAGCTGGAATATGTGTAAATGGGTTACAAATATAGGGTGATGCGCGGCCTTGGCGGTGTATGTGCTCTCCGAGTGCACCTAGTTCGTTTGGTATTTACGAGTTACATACAAGGTCATAGAAGGATATTTCAATGAGATACAAATACTTGATACTGGTACTTGATACAGATTAATACCAGATTTTTTATAAAACTGCATATCTATGGTGACCATCTATCAAATTCCAACTCATGTCCATAAACAAAGCAATAAAGATGTAGCTTAACACTGCAAAAATGATAAAATATGAGTGATAATTTATTGAATCAAGGGGTTTTTGTCTTTATTTGAGTTGATTCTAAAGAAAAAATCAATGTCAATGGGACAAAGCCATTTAGTCTTACTTCAAGAACTGTCAGAGGTTATTATTTTGCTCATCCCATTGGCAAATTTTGTTTTAAAGCAGTAAAAATTTTGCTGAAATAAGACATATTTTGCCAAGTTTGAGCAATTTTTGACTTATTTTTTCATAATTTTTTAGAGTGTTCTTATACTTTGGGTTAGTAATTTATCATGCATTCTTCTTTATACTAATTGGGACTTTTGATACTCAATGATTTTCTCTTCCTACAGCTCGAGGCCTATGGGAAAGAATGGTTTCCACAATCAGCCCTGTCATCACAATGTCACACATGGAAACTGATTCAGACTTTAATTAAAGAGAAGACAAAACATGGTCGAACACGGCCACTTTGTCATTGTCTGTGTGTCTGATTCATTCTGACACATACCATGTTACTACCAATGCCACACATAAACAGACACGCTGTATGTTTAGCCATAAATAATCTTTGGAAAGGACAATAAAATGTTTGCTTATCTGAAACCATAAACATCGATGTCGCTGTAATTCATGCCTTAGTCACTCTTCTGCTGTTTACTCTGTCCTTGGGAAGAAACATTCCCATCCAATATTCCCTTAAAAAAATACTGCACCCAGATTAGCAAACCTTGGCTATGATTGGGATTTCTCTCTTTGACTTTAAAACAACAAGAATGACCTGAATGATATCTCAATTGACCAGAACAGTCTAAATAATCGTTTTTGAACGGATTCCAGCACAGAACAATGCATAAATGACTCCTTTGTAATAATAGGTTGCCAGATGAAAACGTAAGCGTGTAATTTATGCTGATATTAACGACAGACCATGAACAGTTTACTTTTAAGACACATTACGGTTTGTTGTTCAGCCAACACATGGATCACTAAGGATACGGGCAATCTAGCTTGGCAAATCCTGGACACAAAGACGCAAATCCTGCCACTATTTGCAGAGTCATTGCTTTGACAGATCAAGGGGAAGCTGGGAAATATAAACAGATTGTATTCTGTAATTGCCGCGGCTCAGGGCAGTGTGCTGATGCCACCCTGAAGGCAGCCTTTGATGGTTTCACTACTGTACCTTCTCGCTGTAGTTTCCATTCAGGGCGCTCAGGGGCAGATAGGACGCTGCAGGCACAAAGGAAACAGAGAAATGACATGTTGTACGACAGTAAAAAGGATTCCACCGCGTTGATCTCTTCATACGTTCTGTGTTACGAGCAGGAAAACATGACTTTGCAAAGAATAACGCTTATTTTTGTGACCAAGGCTCTTTTTGGTTTGAGAGCAGTAGGGATATAGGAAGTACTCAGAAACAAGGCTGTGGGAATATTTAGAAAATGAAAACCTGGATTATAATAGTTATAGAAGCTTTTTTTTTTAATCTATCTTCTGAACTGCGGATGCAACATTTTTGGTGGTTTAGTTCAAGGTCAATGTTGAGCAATTGACAGCAATGCTTTTCTGTTTTCAAAGAAGTGCATTGCTGCAGTGAAACTATGTTGTTAGATATGCTGCCTTAATTTGTGTTGTTCTATCCCTGCACTGTATTTTAATATCTGTATGACACTTTAAGGTGACTTTTAACCCATGTGTCCGGGGAAAGCGGATGAAAATCTGTCAATTTTTTTTCAGAAAAAACACTGTTAAATAAACTCTCACTTTAGCACACATGCGAACAACCCCTTGATGAATATATCTCAATCTATTTTGTGTAATGTGGCACTGAAACGCCTGGACTGCAGACCAAAGGAAATCCATAGTTTTTGCCTTAGAAAACAATCATACAGTAAGCCATGTCTGCGTACATTTCCTCCGGGTGCTCCGGTTTCCCCTACCACTAAAAACATGTAAAATAGGTCTGGCAAGTGAATGGCATTATACAAATAAAAGATAACTTACTTAGTTTGACAGCCTAATGTTATTAATTTTGGCTGGCCTGAGTAAAATAGTTTAGACACCCTTCCACTAAATGTTGACATACAATATGATCCCACACATGGTAATAAACCATGTTTCCCAAGGTTTCTTGCCTGCAATTGAATCAAAGATTAATATTTCATGCCACGCAGTAATTACTGCTGGATTATACCTGCTTCGCCCACAGTAACTCGGCGTTGGCGTGGCGACTTGAGCTCACGAGGTTTCTCTATGATCTGTGCAAACATTTGGAGACTGGGGCTCTTGCACAACATATCCCCAAAGCTGCGAGAGCGAGTGATCGGCCTCTGGTAGAAAAAAAGCAGAAACACAAATCTGATTATTTCCTCGATTGGACTGTAAATGTTTCCCCAAATCAATTTAGTCTCAGAAAGTACCTCTGCGCTCATGTGTCACAGTCTAAATCTGATAATGTCAGGAATGTGCAGTCCTGTGTCTGTGGTTTATGTCCAGTTGTATGGGTCATAGATGCTGCTAATCGAGTCACCGTATGTAACTGTAATCATACCCGGGGTTGAGTGAATGCATCCATCTTGGAACTTTGAAGAACTTTGCTAAATTCAGACTTCAGCATTTCAGAACTTCCCAGATCCGTTTGTCTCAGGTCATCTGCACAGAGAGAAACAACAATATGTAATTGTACAAGTACGTTACTTATTGATTGGTAATATGGAAGTATGGAACAGCACAACATAGTAGGTCTATTTGCATCTAAAAATACAACTGAGGTCGATTTAATGAGACAAAACAAACACTTCTCTCTCAACAAAAGGGTAAAACTGCTTCAATCTAAACCTTGAGATCTTTTTTTACACAACTGCTTCTGATAAAAGCTGGATTTTGCTAATACAGAGGTCCAATGTCCAAAGGATAAGGAGGCTGAAAATTCTTACAATAAAAAACTTCAAATGTGTTTAGAACTAATTATCTGAAGTAGATTGAACACTGATGCAGATTAAAAATTAACGTTAGTGCTGCAAAATGGCAGAGGTGGCAAACGTACTGGCAGACAACTAACCCTAGTATTAAAGTCTAAGAAAAAGTACTGAAATCATCACCTTACTTAAGTAATAGTATGGGAGTACAAGCTTTGTTCTGTGCTAAAGTAAAAAAGTAAAAAGTACATTGAATATAGAATAAATAATTGATGGATGATATATATATTGGAGACATTTTATTCATTGCTAAATGATACCTGATAGTACAGACCAAGAGTCCAATAATAAATAAAACACGTTGAACTTAAGCCAAATGTCTGAGTTTAGAAGCTTGGCTAATCACAATTAATTCACTAAGGTTTGGCTGACTTGTCTTTGTGACACGCTGTCCTTTTAAAAATGTATAGATTAGAAAACAGGCATTTGGGATGAGTAAAAGTAAAAATAAAATGAACAAATTAAAACGTACATTTCCTTTCACTTTCAAATTGATGAGAATTCTTGACCATGGGACACTGTACTGTTATGACAACTTAGAATTGTCCCTCTCCATGGCATAATGTTGACGAGAGAGATTCGTTGGAGGAGAATAGACAAGCCAATGACAAGAACCCTTAAGGATATCAACCAATCAGAGAATCCTCAAGGCTCCTGAACATGGGCAGTCAAAACCAGTTCTTGTCTTCAAAAAGTCCCTCTCTCTTCGCATTTTGAAGAGCTGCTGACATTCACTTTAAGTTGTCACCTCTGCAAAATGGCTGCAAATATTAGCGCGTCCCTTTAGACCAGACAAATACATAAACTGTTGGAGAGGTGGGCTGAGAGGGTTGAAGTGTCAGTATTTCATCCTAAGACCTCATAAGGAGAGTAGTTTGTCTCCCTTTGCCCTGCCTGGAGTTCACTGAGTGTATTTGCGCTGCTGATACTGGACACACTATGATGTTGCTTAGTAACCTGTCAGACACACAAACGTCCGGCTGATCTATGACATACTTTTCTAACAACTCAAGCACTTTCCCACAGAAATGACATTTTCCTCCACTTTCCCAATGTCACTCTTTTGGTCCGCAGCAGATATCCGTATTACTGCTATCATAACAAGCATGACAAATGGGGCTGAGAATGCCGCATTGAGTCCAGCCATGCCACTCTGCTTCTGTGTGATTTTAATAGAGGCTGGAATGTTTGCACTTCCAGCCCATAACGACATTAACTTTAATACGAACAGTGATTGAAGGATCTACGAGTCTTTTCGCTGTCCGACAACAGTAGCGTTCTCAAAACAGTTTACCTAACAGAAATATTCAGCCTAATTTAGACACATGTTTTTCATTTGAGAGGCCTGACTTTATGAAAGGCGGGTTTGACATGGATGGGAGTTAGATGAAGTCCGAATCAGATAAGACAGTGTAATTGGTTTATGTGTGTCAGCAGAGGAATCTTGTCTGGGTCCCGGCACAGACAGTGAAGGGGAGAGGAGCAGGGGGGGTAAGAGCAGCACCCTCTCCATCACCTGCCCCATGACGTACTCTGGACAGGATCAAGAATGTCCTGTCAAGAATATGCACATTCTATAGTAACAAGTAACAAGCTCTGCAAAAGCTAGAATTTGTTGAAAGCGTACACTAACTTTTAAATCAATCATTTGGAACGTTATGATCAACTCCATCCAATAGTTCCTAACAGTTTGGTTGTATCACTAGTTTTTGCATTTATATTTTGTCTGTTTTGGCACAGCTTCAGATCAGCTTTTTTAGACAGAAAAGTAAAAAACAGAGTACCACCCTAACTCGGCCAATCAGCTCTCAGCCCAAAGTGCCAAATAGTGACTCAAATGAAATGTTTGAGATAAAGACAACACTTTATCTCTTTGTGGTTTTATTTGTTCATACAATTTTACTTTGATGAGGCTCTATCGGTTGGGACAACAACATGTAAGATGCAAAAAAAAAAAAAAAAGTGTGGTATACCCTGCTTTAAGTCAAATAAATAATATCCTTGTTACTTCTAAAAAAAAATGACAGTGTTGACCATTACTCAAGCACACTGATAAAGTCATAGGAAGCATATATATGCAGAGACAAATGGAATTTAAACAATTATTTAAGTAATGCAATTAGTGTTTTTATTTTTAGTATCTTTTTAAAAAAAAAATGTCTGTAATAAAACCAAAAGTGCAGAGGCAGCAGTTGTGTCTCCTTCACCTGCCCTAAACAGTCTTTTAATGCGGGACACACAATGTTTGCCCTGGAGCCAAACAGCAGCGTCATTAGACATGTAGGAGGACGCTCTCTCTGACCTTAGACACAACACATTGTCTTTGAAATCCTGAGAAAATCACTTCCAGTCCCTCACTGTGAGATCGTTTATGACACAGGGACAGAGTCTGAGAATGCAAATGGAGGGTGGCATTTCAGTCGCCCCACCACAGACAGGGGTGACCTCACAGAGCCACTGTCTTCCAGGAAAAGTCTAATCTCAACTTGCACGTGTTTACGATGCCGGAGCGAAAAGCATGATACCGTTTCTCTTTTTGGACATTTTTTCTTTTGGTCAAAGATTGACCCAAAATAAACCATTGCAGTAAAAGTTAAAAAATTAAAGAGATAGGATGACTTTTATGCACAAAACGAAATTCCATTTATCTATTTGATATCATATTTAATCACCTTCATTACCTTAGAGTGAAGTAAATCCACTGTCTAAGCTTAAACATACGCAAAAACCTAGACTATCATTAACTATCCATATCTCAATGGATTTGTTGATTTTAAGGTTAGTTTAAATTAAACTCAGAGTTTATAAATTGATTTTTAAATTGCTTGGCTGTATCGGCTGTGGAAGCAAATATAGTACACTAATAGTTTCCTCTAAATGTTCAGGCTCCCACAAAACACATTCTTCAGTGTGAATGTTGGTATGTTTACAAACTCAAGGTCTTTTGTGCACACATACATAAGTCTTGCTGTGACAGCTGTGACAAGTGCCCTCATACAGACGGGCACCAGATTAGCAGTAAAATAATGCCAAGAGACAAAGATTTCAGCACATTTATGTAACAGATAGGCAAAAGTGATGCTTATCGTTTGCACTATCATTGTCCTGCGGTCATCTGAAAGGAGAGTGAAGCTCTTTGAGAGATGCCCGAGGAGGGAGGAGAGCATGCTGACTCACAGGAACCCAAAACCTGGGAACCGCCTGCCCAGCCATGCTCTGGGAATACACTCACAAAGGCTAAAAAGGGCGCGCAACAAAAGGGGAACTTCTGAGAGTCCCAGCGGAGGCGTTCAAGTACTGTAGCCATGTCACATAATGACTGCAATTTCATCTGAATCGAGCACTGGGATCAAAACCAAAAAGGAACAGCTGGATCAGGAAACCACCATCAATCGCCTTAAACCCCCCACCTGGACCTGTCTTAAATACACACGACAAAGGCTCAGCAAAGAATGGACTCTGTTTGCGCCCAGGAAATGGCACGTGATAAATACTAGAGTTAATGTGGCATGTAAGAAGTCAGGGGAGATATACTTACATAGTCAGGATATAATAGAATAGTAGGTAGTATACGTTTGGGTTCAATTCTGAAATCAATGATTCACATTTTTATTTGGTTCTCAGGAAATCAACATTTGAATTGGTTGGTTAGTTCATTTGATTGTTTTACTTAGATTATTAATTCAACTACTAAAATTAACAAGTTTACCACAATATGAGGAACATTTAGATGCCAAACAAAGAATTTTGAAAGAACCTGTATGATGTAAGAGACAGCAGAAGGCAACACACACAAGCACTTTTTGACTTAAGGCTGCCATGTTTTTCAGGAATTGTATAGTCATGAAAGATAAAGCACAACCAAAATCAATACCAGAATTATCAAGACATAAGGAAACCTTTATGGGAAGCCAGGTCGCTGTGTTGAAAGTTTGCTGCTCATAGTAATTCTGTTACTCAGGTTAACCTCTTAAATGACATGATTTTAGATAAAGAAGCTTAATATCTGCTGTATAAATAATTGTCATTGGACACTCACTGGTCTGTGTGAATACAGGGAGTTGAGTCACAAAATATCCACTCCGTAGCAACCTGGGTTTTGGCTTCTTGGTTTCCCCTTTGGCCTCTAGAACCTCCTCTTCTCCATTCTCCAACTGCTCCATCTCCTCAACCAACTCTTCCACTAAAACCTCATCGTCCTCATTCTGTGTCATTATGCATCCTTCTTTCGATTCAACAACTTTCCCCACTTCTTCTCGACAATCCTCTTGGTCAGAAATCTCTATGTCTTCCAATGTTACGTCAAAGAACTGGTCATCCTCCACCACATCGGATGGAGTCGCCGGGATCAAGTTTATCGAAGGGGCTTGATTATCATCATCAAACAACAACAACTCTTCTTCTGCGTCATCTGCGCTGATTATAGTTATTGGCAATTCAGGCTGGAGCACAATTGGCAGCGAAGATAAAGCCTTGAGTTTGTATTTGCGCTGATACCGTAAGTATTGGGACACTGAGCTTGCAGACCGGGTCAAAGTTTCTACTTCCAGCAAACTGAATCCACTGTTAACTATCCCCATATCTTCCGTTGCCGTCTGCGCAATCTCAGTCTCGCCAGATCCTTCCAAGTTTTGCCTCTGGGATTCGCCGTTACCCGTCCCCTCCAAAAGACTTCTGTCATCTCTTCTATGCAAACAGCAACAAATCCAACATTTCCACGTTCGTCTCAAGTGTCCAGGTGCTTCTTCATCGCTGCTCGCCATCGCACCCAAACTAGCTTATAGTGTCCATTCCTTACGTCCTGTGCAAAATGATCGACAACCATTCCGGCTGAAAAACATGGGTTGCGTGTTGCGTAGGAGAGCATTGCCAAAACAGTCTATTCAGCTCCATGCGTTGTGGGTCAGGTGAACACTTGAAATGAAAGCTTGCTTGAATGAATGCTCTTTGATATGTTAAGCAGAGGCATTATGGGCACAGCTTCAGTTTCAAAGGGACTGTAATGTAACAACAGGACAGTGCCATTTTAAATCTCAGAGATAATAACTGTGCCATGAACGTCTCGATGAAAATAGACTGTGGGAGTAGGGATCGGTGAGGTATATTACTTGGAAGACTAGGATATGGACAATGACAATCTGTTTACTCTCTGCTTTAAAATTTGGGGTCACTACGCTTATTATTCATTATATGATCTTGTTCATTATATGTTCTAAATACATGTACTATCTCCTGAGGTGATCCCAGGCCAGCTGAGAGACATAGTCCCTCCAGCTGATCCTGGGTCTTCCCCAGGGTCTCTCTCCTCCCGATAGGACATGCCAAGAACACCTCCCTAGGGAGGAGTCCAAGAGGCATCCAGAACAGATGCCCGAGCCACCTCAACTGGTCCCTCTCAACGTGAAGAGGCAGCAGCTCTAC
Organism: Pomatoschistus microps; assembly: GCA_029875035.1. Taxonomy (NCBI): domain Eukaryota; kingdom Metazoa; phylum Chordata; class Actinopteri; order Gobiiformes; family Gobiidae; genus Pomatoschistus; species Pomatoschistus microps. The sequence goes on along the minus strand of JAPMNZ010939555.1, from coordinate 13,840 downwards.
TCCGAGCTCCTCCCATGTTACTGAGCTCCTCTCTATCTGTGGCTGGGCGCTCCCTATCTCTAAGGAAGTGCCCAGCCACTGTGCACGCTGCATCTGTCAATCTCATGCTCCATCAGCCAGATGCTGTGTGCGCGGAGCGGGACTTTTGGGTTTCCGCCTTCGACTGCCTCCCAGTCCACTCTGCACCATCCCGCCATGGATCCCTCTGCAGGTGGTGGGCCCACAAGAGGGCTTGCCCACCCACATCGTCCTTTTGGCTGAGCCCGGCCAAGACCCGTGGGCAAAGGCCCAGCCACCAGACGCTCACGTACGAGCCCCAACCCAAAGCCTGGCTCCAGATCGGGGCTCCGGCTGCTATATAAATACAGTATATATATATTTGTCCCAGATCATCAGTGTCCTTAGACCTTCCTGTATGGAAAAACACAACTCAATAACCCAGTGTTGTAGTCAATTGTTAGGAAGATGTCTCCTTTGAATAGGCTAAAAATCTTCACAACGTCCAATCAGGAAAAAGAAGGAACAGTTTCAAAACCATTGTATTTTTGTGTACAATTAGTCAGGTTTGTCTTTGGGTCGGATGCCAGTGGGTATATGGGCAGACGGATGCGTGGCTTACACACAGCCCCTATGGCATCAGGTGACATTTCCTTTGGCTACGCAGGCCCTGTCCTGTCCATGATAAGTCATCCAGCATCAGCTTAAAACTATTATTATGCCACACCACCCACACTGAGGATTGCAAGAAAAGATGATATCTGCGTTCTCTTCTCACGCCCAGAAAGTGACAGTGAACAATTACGGTAATACCTCAGCGCTGGGAGTGAAAATAGCTTCCGAACAGTGCTACTTGCATTTCAAACATTTGGCTTGGAAAACTTGACTGTACAATCCTAAGTAAAATGTATTTCATTTAGGAGAAGGAAGAAAGGGATGGCATGGGCATATTAGATTGTTTTAACTAAACTGTAAAGCACTTTGTGTTGCTTTTTTTTTAATGAAAAGCGCTTCATAAATAACATTTGATTGATTGATTGATTGATTGATAAGAAATCATCTTGTGTTCGTATGGTCACAATACTGAATTTCAACCCCGATTTTGATACTAGAAACAAATACTAGTAGATACACAGAAAGTATGTATCCATGCAATAGAACATTTTGCAGAAATGCACAAGAAATTTCACTTCTTTTTTTTTCTTATTTCACTTTTTTTTATCATTGATTCTTGCTCAATTTAGGTTCTAGCTCCGATACTAGCTTCAGTAATCAATATTCTATAATTTTGATAACATTGTATATTATGAAAGTTGGGCAATAATTTCTCTGTGGAAACAAACAGGTGTTGGAGCTCCCACTGAAGCAGTTTCAACTCCACATGAAACAAAACAAGATACAATTGCTTTCAGCTCCAAATTTATATTTTTACGTTTTATATAGACATCTGTTATGTATCCTTTTTTAAAATGACCTAAGTGAGTTGCACTACACTTCAGATTTTATCAGCTTGTCTCATTAACACATGGATTTACTATATTCCTTATGTGGAAAATTAATCCTGGTATACCACAAACGAAGCTCTTATTAAAGATTTTAACGGCACTGACCATATTCCCAAATAAAACGCAACCTCAGACGTTGTTAATATCCTCAAATGGGACACAAGTGTTGTTTAGGACACAGACCAGTACAACATATAAAGATGATCTAACATACGATTTAATTTTCAGTCAGGATCACTTTTTACATACTGTTTATGAGGCTTTTTATTTGGCAAAAATGAACACAGAATTGGCTGGTCAGCTCAAGCAAACTGTTTTCTCACATTCAAATTTGAGTATGTGGAATACAATTTAAACTAACTTTTATTATTACTTTATTGAGCATACAGCTAGAATTTCCTATCCACATCTAATAATATTCATCTTTATTGCACAGGAAAGTCTCACTGAGAATGCAGAATCTCTTTTAGGGGTGCTTTTGGGGACTATATAGACATGAATTTAGTGTGGAAGTTTGTCTGTGCGTAAGTAAGTAAGTAAGTAATCGTTGTTTATATACCGCCTTTCACAGACCAGAGTCACAAAGCGGTTTACAATTGTTTTTTATTTTATTTTTATTGGGCATTTGTCCTCTCACTCCACACAGAGATGGGAGCGGGGTTTCCCCACTGTGGGACAAATTAAAGTATATCTCTTAATTTCTGAGTGTGTGTGTGTGTGTGTGTGTGTGTGTTTGAATTCCACAGCAGGATGTTTTCACAGCAGTGTATTGTGTGGCATATCTGATTGAATCAAACAAGCATTTGCCTCATTCAACCTGCTTTTTGAACCAGATACTTGTTATTTGTCTGTTATATTAATATGTTTTGAAAATATGTGATGTGCAGATTCAAAATTTTTAAAAATCCAAACAAAATATTGACTGATTACAATCATGCTACTGTTTTTGTTATAATGTAAACCAATCTTATGAAACGTCCACATGTATCTATTATTTGACATATATCATTTTCTTTTGGATGCTTACAGGATCCTAACCCTAACCCTTACATTATTTCATAAAAAACTATCGAGTTACATTTTCTTTCAAAATTCCTTGAAACATGGGACACAGGATACGGTACTTCATTTAGTTATTAAATCCAATCTACTTTAGGCTATATAGCAGATGTTATAATCAGTTCCCAAAGTGCTGCACTTTTTGTATCAAGATTGAATGAGAAATGAATATAAAACACCTTGATTTTTGTATAATGCAAGAACGTAGAATGTATGAAGACCAGAACAAACCATCAAAAACATGACGTCGCTGTACCTTTAAAACATGTTATTTTCTGTCTCTCCTTCCATCTGCATTTGGTATCTTTTTGCCACTCACTAAATAAGTAACCTCTGTATGAGCTGCAGCTGTTAACTATTTACAAGACAAGATGTATGTAAATGTGAGGTGAGCGAATTCTTTTATCACAGCCCCTCAAACATGTGCATGCAGTTACACATTGTCCAGTGTGTAGCGGGGGAGTCTCGTCATTCAAGCAGGGGTCTTAATGGGGGCTTTACCACATGTCTGCCAATAGAGGGCAGTACAGAGCAGACACACAGCACTGTCGTAAAGCAGAGCCCACCACCACTTGTTTTTGTCTGAAGAAAGTTACACCGTGACAACACTCAATTTCATTTGAATGAAATTGAGTGTGCTATTTGCAATTCAGCTATTTGCAATCAAGTTTTGCCCAAGAGTTGAATTGTAAATGTAAAGCTAACTTTCAAAACAAGCCAAAACATCAAACTTGTTCCTTGTTCTGAAAACTCTTGGTTCTATTTATAGCACATGCATGTATTTTTGCCTCTGAAACTTAATTAGATCAGGGTTTTCAGGCAGAAAAGAGAAAAACAGAGGACCACCCTCATTCAGCCAATCAGCTCTCAGCCCAAAGTGCCAAAAAGTGACTCACTGAGCACTTTATTACAAGTTTCCAACAGATAATGAGCTGAAAACAGTGTATTGTGGCCCTCATTTTATCACAACCCTTTACTTTTGCCCAAATCTTAATGCTGTAAATGAACAAAAATAACTTAGGAACCCCAGCTTTAACATCAGCACAAAGAAAAGTCTGCGATTATTTTCATGGAGTATGTTTGCAATAAGCTCAAAATGAATGACCCTAAGATCTGAGGAAACGTCTCTTCTTTTAGATAAATTTGGAAAGACAGTTGTAAGACACAGATGAATCCTTCACAGCTGCCATAGCCGGGGGCGGCCTTGGAGGGAAAATCACTTTGAAAGACACATTAGTGTACACTCCATGGCAGGATATAAATTCTCACTGCTGTAATGGTTTCTGCACTTCTCTGCGGATTTTCTCTGCACCTTGTTGCGTCACCAGCAGGCTCTACATGTCCGGGCAAATACCTGGAAGCAACTGAGCATGCTCTGTACACTGCATCATGACTTTTTACAAACAGCCCAAAGGGTTCCAACGTTTTAGCTCAGGAGCTACCAATAGCTCACCAACCCGTTTCAGGTAACTCCCCAAAGGATTCAAGATTTTGACACAAGATCCTAAATGGTTATATTTTGAGTCATTGCACATCATACTACGTGTTTTTCACTAATATCAAAAATATGATATGTCGCTTTTTGCCATTTTTGTTGCGTAGAAATAGCTTTCAATAAAACATGTTGAAGACCCCTGAATTAGCCTATTATACTTTAGCATGTACCTTAATTTATGTGAAATAGTGAAAATTGTATTTATTGAGCGTCAAAATGTTGCATGAAATTGGAAAATGAAACATATACACATAGAACCAGTAAGTGAAGCTAAACAATTTTCCATCTTATTTGAAAATGGGCAAATTAGTCACAAAAAGAGATATATAAAAACACACAAAAAGATTGGATAACACTGTGAGTGACCCCCGTCTGCGAAAAGGGCTAAATAATAATTAATGAATACTGTGATTATTTATGCTTTTACTTGTTTTATCATTTCAATGTTACCTTTCTTGTTGTGCAAAGCACTTTAAGTTGCCCATGGTATGAATTGTGCTATACGAATTTGCCTTACTTTGCTTCACCAGTAGCAGTTCCTCGGTCTATGCATATCTGTGGACGTTCGCCACAGCTGCCAGTCGCATCAGGCGTTTTACATTCGATCCTGAGCCCTATTGCCTCAGACATGTATATTATGGGCAGCTCAGCAGTGGTTGAGTGGTGCACATCAAAACCAGACCTTTCTCTCTCTCTCTTGTAAAAAGCTGCACCTCGCAGTCAGTGGCAGAACTGTGAAACATGTCCAACATTTCCTGTCACAGCTCACACCCAGCAGCATCTTAAAGGTCACCTATTGTACTTCTCATCTTTCTCCTCTGCAGGCAGACATTCAAGACACAGTTTTGGTCAGTGGAAATGTCACAAGAGCATGAAGGCCCAGTGCTTTGTTTAGAATTTATTTTTATTTTTTTCATTTTAATTAACCCTGATGACCAGTGTCAATTATTCATGCGTTAATAATTGTGGCAACCTATTTTAAATGCATGGAAATAGTTACTGTAGAAGTAAAACCCACCCAACAAAATAGTTTGGTACTAATGCTAGTTTTCACATACGTACATGCATTTTTTGGCCTCTGTCACAGAGACCAAAAAATGACAGAAATACAAGATAAGATAAGATAAGATAGACTGTATTGATCTCACACTGGAGAAATTTACAAAACAGAGAGTCCTTAGTCAATAAGTTCTCAGCCCAAATTTTGAAATAGTGACTCAAGGCTTTTTTAAAACAAGCAGGCGAAAGATCAAATGTTTTCTAAAAGGATTGTGGTTTGAGTTATTTTATTATTTATCTTTCTGACCAACAACAGGAACAACCATGTTATAGGGTTAGGGTTAGTTTTTCAGCTTTTTGTCAGTGGTTAATTCAAATGCATGCCTTGCCAAATGGGACAAATGTAACATATATAATTAAGACATAACAAAGGTTACTTCTGTCTTGAAAAGCATACCAAACATCCAATTCTTTTCACAGCTTTGCTTACACATTGCTTCCTGTTTGCCCTTGCCACCGGAGCGCGTTGGAAGTGGGAGAACCAAGTGTGCCAAATATGTGCCGTTTCCCCAGTGGCTGATACCTAATAGCATGAGAAAGGGGGCCGTGGAGGCAGAGGAGGGGGCTACAGCGGAGAGGCCAGTGACCTTGAGAGCTTGTGGGGTTGAACTTTCCCCTCGGCCCCCTCCCGACCACCAGTCCCTCCACTGCCTAATCAATTACTGTTGGCAGTCAGGAGACCACCAGTGATTAGCAGCAGCAGGGCAGATGCAGTAGTGGTGGTTTTGGGGGGAGTGTGAGAGGGGACGAGGGAGGGAGGAGAGGAAAGAGTCTTTGGCTTTGATCAAAACGCTGCACAGAAACCGGGAATGCACCATGGCCCCCCTGCTTCAAATGACCCCTGAACGCCTTGTGTTTATTATGAGAGGGACAGAAGTACTTCCAATTTGCACTCAAGTAAAAGTACAAATAAAGATGTCTTAGAGGAGAAAACAGTCCGATTGTTACCTGTGTCATTGTTGAGACTGGGGATTTATATGAATGGGATTATATAAGCTTTACTTGTTTTATGATTTCATTGTTTCCATTTTTGTTTGTAAAGCGCTGTGAGTTGCCCCTGTGTTTGAAGTGTGCTATACAAATAAACTGCCTTGCCTCATGAACCTTTACTACATAAAACAACAACTGCTCAACAGAATGATTTAATTTTATTGCCAGAATTATGGACAAAGCCAAACTCAAGAATAGAGTAACATTCATTATTTAAGAATATTACTCATGTATACAGGAAATACCACTATACCACCATGTAGTACTTCTATAAACAGAGTCAAACAGACTAAACCCGAGCCCGAATCGCAAATACAATGAAACTGGAATTGTGTAAATGCGTCTTTTTTTTTTTAAATCATAAAACAGTCTTGCTTGGAAACACTATCTTGGATGTGAGGTGATTTTAAATGGTTCAAAGAATAATGTGATGAATTGTTTTTCAAAATAATTGTTATCTTTAGAGCCCTAAAAGTTACTGTCCAAGAAACTTGAAAAACAGAATGTCAGACTTCATGTATATTTTGAAGTTCCAGAAATTGGAAGGACTGAATTTAGTTCAATTGTTTCTTGTATCGCCCTAAATCACAACAGTAGTTATCTTGAAGGACTTTACAAAATTGTTGAATTCCCCAACACAGATCAGAGAATCAACAGTTGTGCTGTGTGCTCCTCTTTCCTACTGTTCTATAACTTGTGATGGAACACTGAAATTTCCCCACTGTGGGACGAATAAAGAAATACAATGATAAATAACACATAGAGCCATTGGTCCATAAGGGGCAGATGACCAATGTCCATAAATGTTGATAAATGTCAAAACCAATGGGTTTAGTTCACCTCAATAATGAGGCGAACACAGCCAGAAACTCCTGGGTTCATTTCCACCTCCAGACAGATCTGTGAGGAGTTTGCAAGTTCTCCCCGTATGTGCATAGGTTTCCTCTGGGTGCTCCGGTTTCTCCTACCACTAAAAACATGTATACAATAGGTCAGGATAGTACCACTCTCTACCCACAAATGTTGTTCATATAAAATATCTCACTTCCTGTTCATTGAAATCCCCCACATGCCCATCACTAAATAGAAGAAAAACATTGAAAAGATAATAAAATTAGCACACCCCCCTTTGTTGAAATGACCTTTATATCCGTGCAACATCCTCCGTGTCATTGCGTTGCGCGTGAGCAGGAGATGTGATGCACTGAGGCGAGACGGTTCTCCTGCAGACAACACACAGCCACCACAAATAAACACTACCCCGCTGTTGTTCTGATCTTTGAAGCATGAGGGAAATTATTTATACATTTATATGAGATCCTGCTCTGTTCCCACGCCTGGTGTGGTGAGAGTGCTCAACCCAATCATTTGTCTTGGTGACTGGTTCTGTGGCAAAGGTGGAAACATACTCAGTGTCTGACTGTGCATGAGTAAAGGAAGGTTCTTCAAATATCTATATTTGCTTGTTCTCTCTGTGTCTGTGTACTAGTTTCCTCTGCCACTAAAAACATGCACAACAGACCCACTTCTTGACTCTTGACCCATGGTTGATTTTTTTTAATCTACTAGTGCTAAACCTGGGAATAATGGCAGGTGTGATTTCTGGCTGCACGAAAATGTGTTTACTTTAATTTGAAAAAGGACGTGATGTCAATGGTCGAAACGGATTGGGGAATCTTATGTTACTATTTCCACAACTTTCCCGTATTCCCACATAAGTCTGCTTTACTGCATTTATTCTATTACAATGAGACCAATACAATGGCCGACACGACACGGTGGCTGAGTGGTTAGCACTCTCGCTTCTTAGAAAGAAGGTCCTGGGTCCTTTCTGAGTGGAGATCACATGTTCTCCCCATTTCTGTGTACGTTTTCTACAGGTGTTCCGGTTTCCCCTACCCCTAAAAACATGTATGAATAGATCTGAATGACATGAGCGATTAAATGGATGGTGTTGGTTGGAGGCTTTGATGCGGCAGTGTTTTCGGCGTCTCGCTTCAGTCCTCGGCGTGTAAATTAGAAAAATAGCTGTCTTCTGAACATTGTAAAGTGCTTTGGGTGACCTTGGTCTGTAAAATGCGCTATATAAATAAACATGACTTACTTACTTACATTGCAGAAATTGCTATGATACTATGTCATCCAAGCAATAACATGTGTGGCAGACTCTAATTGATTGTCTTTGAAGATTCTTTGATATATGTTCTTTTCTGTTGGTGGGCCCTTGACCCGCCTCTCATGGACAATGTTCCCAGTAAACTTTTTTTACAGCCAAAACAATACTGGATTAGCTGCAATCACCCAAGTTTAATGCCATTGTAACGAACATTCCAGCAAAACTTCATAGAGAAAAGTGTTCAGACTCCATGTACAAACACCGTGAGTCCCTTCCCATATTCTCCTGTTTTCACTTGGAGCTCTGCTTTGAGTTTGTGTCTTTATCTCGTTTATAGAGTGCGGCTGATGCTCAGAGAGAGAGGGGCCGTCCCGCTCTCCTCGCACATGTCACAGATGTTTAACTATTAATTCTTCCGCATTTGTTTTATGGCGAGACTCAGTTTACACACGCGAAGAGGAGATATAAACAGACACTGAAAAGATTAAATAAAACAACATGAAAGAAGCTGAGAAGCAGATATGAGCCAGGAAAGTGCTCCAAAAACCTGCTTTACAAGACTCCTGCAGAGCTCTACACATTTGCTAACTCTTCCTTGACACAATAATGACTTTTTGTGCACCTCTGGAAAAATTCTACAAAGGAGTTTGTGTGTGCGACTTTCCCATGGGAATACCATTTGGTGCGCAGGCCTGCACTCGAGAGTCATATCTATTTTCAGTCATTTGTCCTCCAGGCTGAGATAAGTTTGTGGCAATAATAAACCCAAATCAAATTATGTTTTATCTGTCATTTTCTGAGCCAAAAGTGATTGGGTTCATGCTGCAGAGGAACAATGCCTGCGAGACCGGGACCGAGAAGATTGTTTTTAAATCCAGTGTTGCCTCCATGAAAAATGATTTTGTTTTGTCAGAGTTATGGAGATATATTTTTTTATTATTTTTAACGGTTAAAGTGCAAAATTTTAGTTATAAAACTGTTTAGCATTCCCCTTTGAAGAAACTGGTTCACTTTAAGTTGTTTTACATTCACAAATAAAGCATTTTTTGAACAAGTATGAACAGGCCTTTGGAACAGATCTGAGACTTTATTACTTTGAGAATTTCAGATATAGTGTGACAATGGCTTATCAACCTCTGCCCCTGCTTTTAGAATTTTATTTGGTTTATTATTTTGCCCTCCATGTTGACGATCCCCCAAATACAGTACAGATTCATATACATTTGAATAAAGCAGAGAACACTTTTCTTAACACGCTTTGTGCTATTAGAATAACACCTTAAGCTTTAAACAAAGAAACTGACTATATATGCATATGACTTTTTCTGTGGAACCATTGGATTTCTAAATATTTCCTTTTGATTGTGAAAAGCATGATCCTATTGGATATATATATATGTTGACCACCATGCTATCACACTCATAGATAGAAGTCCAGGGCAGACGGTTTTGCTTCTGTGCTAAACCTATTGGCAATAATTTGACAACCTTTGATTTGTAGGGCAAATGGAAAAGGGAGAAAGTAAGAGTGAATTTGAGACTGATTCATATGACTTGAGGCTATAACGTGTCGAAAACGTTAAAGCACCAATCGTTCACAAATAGACTCCGTGTTTGTGGTTTCCTTTGACAGATTACAAAAATATATAGATAAGTAAGTCATCTATCTATAGTCACATAGCACTTTGCAATAGTTTTGCACATTTTTTCCACAAGCCGGATCGCCACAAAGGAGGCGCCCAGATGAAACCTAAACAGACACGGGGAGAACATGCAAACTCCACAAAGAAAAAACAAATTTGGAGGTGGAATCGAACCCTGGACCTTCTTACTGTGAATCACACCCACACACACACACGCTAACTACCGCCCAAAAATACAGCAGAGCAAATATAATGCATGAATGCTTGCCAAATGTTTTCGCGTTCGAGGGCCTCTCGTTTTCCGGCGACATGTTTGTTCCTCGTAAAGCGCCCGTTTCAAAGCCGCCGTCTCCCGTATTTACAAAGGGGGCAGCGCCAGGACGCACTATTGGCAACTTGTCCACTCTGTAGTCACTTTGAAGTCTCCTAACGATGCCTCATACAAATCAGTGCAAATTAACTTGAACACGGGCTGAATGGACAGATTAGTGCCGAGAGGATGGCACAAAGGGTGTTAAATATGTCAAGCAGCAGGTCCGACCGCAGGCCACATCACCACAGCTGCCAACAATGACCTATTTCTCATTGAAGATCCACGTCCTATTGTGCAAAAATACCCTGCACCACTCCAATCTTATGCATGACCCCTCCATGGCACTGTTTGATGGAGTTCAAATTAAGTGTGGCAGGTGACTATTGATCTTCATGTCGAGGGACAGATGTTGGAAGTGACAAGTGAGTGGAAATAACTCTATAAAGAACTCAAACAACTATTGTGGTTAAGTCGGGAGCGGCAAACAGCCCCGGCCTTTAAAAGAAGTTGTTTCTGATTCGATTATCTTCTTTGTGAGAGGAAATGGTGAGCAGATGGCAGCAGCAGTCACAAGTCCTGACATGATCTGCACGGACGGCTTCTCTGTGGGACAAGTTTATGTGGCTGGAGGTAGTGGAGCTCGCTCTCAGGTTAATGGGTTGAACTGGGATTGTTATATTTGAGGTGCGGTCACGGTCCTATAGAGCATCTCTACACATTCAGCTTCCTTCATTCAAATCGTACATGCCTGATTTTCCGATGCTGGGCTAGCCTACATCTTTAGCAAACCAGATATGCATACACAATATCAAATTTGTAAAAAAGGTTAATGAAGGGAGGCGGGATTACATTACAGACATTTATCATATATCAAATACCGCAATGTATAAAAAATTTAAAAAGTATTCTGAACACCACATTTATTCAGACTAAGCTAAATGCTAAAGATAAATGCCAAAGATAAAAGCTAAAGCTAAACGCTAAAGCTAAATTCTAAAACCCATGTTAACGTGTTGTATTTTCGAGTCTTTTCAAAGATGAAAGGAACTCCCATAAGCAGCCAACTTAATTTTCCTGTTTTCTTGAGTTTGTTGTGAACACGTCACTAGTTGCATTTACTGCATTCAAGTAAATAAAAACAGTGGCTAATGTTTACCAGTACGTATTTTCCTGATATTGAAGTATTGCAGTAATATATGTACAGTACCAGCTGGACCTATGTACCGCAGTATCTATAAAAATATTGCAGTCAGAAAAATTAGGATTTCATGAGCGTTGTAATCCTTTTTGATTGAGATACATAATTGTCATATGAATCTGCAGTTGACACAGTTCATGGGAGACTTTTACAGATTGAGATAGAAGCCAGTCTTGAGTTTGGCTGTTGGCTGCCACTAAGGGAACAACACGGGACTCATATTTGAACAGAGCCCAATTTTTTTTTAACTGTATAAATCACTACCATTTAAGGCTATGCAAAACAGATTTCCTTTTTCTATTTTTTTTCCTTTTTTTGAGAGCTGTAAAAAGCAGGAGCTAAAATGTTGTGACTTAATACGATTTTGCTTCAGAAGGCATGAGTACAACAATTGGGGAATAAAATAAATCTGTGAAAGAGGATTGAGACAAAACAAGTCAGTGAACCTTCAGGAGACTCTGAAAGCTTTATTAGTCGACTGTTTAGCCTACAGTAACATTAGAGCAGTCATTACCATCGGCCCTGAACCTTTGGTAAACTGTGGCCCATTCTAAACCACATCTCTATTGTCCTCTGCCAGTCCATTCACTATTAAGAGTTTGGACTCGTTCATGCTTCACACAGTAATGACCATAGCTTTGGTTGGTCACTATAAATATGAATAATAAATGCAAGAGCGTATAAACTGTTGGAATACATTTTATGCGGCCAGAATGAAAGAGAAAAATAGTTTTATATCTGATCTAATGCATTCTTTACTCTTGCATTTTTGTTTTTACAGTTCTGTAAGAGCAAATAAAGGCAGTTTAAAATCAACTCATTTAACTATGCAATGTCCATCCATCTAACTAGTTCCTTCCTGTCTATACAGTTTGGTTCTAACACCACCACAGACCGTAAGTTAGGTCTAGCTGAGTGCTGATGTCACTGAAGTGTTTTTTTCCGAATGTGGAAGAAGCTGAATTGTACACAAGCTTGCTGGAGCCAATTTCCCTACATGTGAATTTGTTCCGACCGGGTTAGCTTTGCGTGGTAACAGGGGCATATCGACAGGGTAGATCCATGAGGCAGATGTGTTGCTAAGATGGTCGCTACGGCAAGCTGGAGTCTTCTCCATGAATGAATGCATCTGATTGGTCAATATTTTTCAGACAGAAAAGTAATAAAGAACGTTCAAATTGTGACTCACTGGACTTTGAATGCTAATCGTTGGTTTTCTAATAAGGTGAAGACAGAATTGTGTGGTCTGTTGAAAAATAACATTCTCTAAGACTTTTATTGACAACCAACCAAATAAAATGTGTCAATATATAAAAGCCAGGTATCCCAGCTTTTATTGACTATCGAGATCTCAATAACTATTTCACAGAAAACTAAAAACCGCTCTATACATTACAATATACATATAGAAGGTGCATTTGAAGAAGTGTTGCCATGGAAACTGTCAACGGTGATTGTACCTTTGATGTAAATGAAATCCAAGCTCACTGCGCAGCTGACCAAGACAAAGGGTTCTGGCTCCTTTGCACATTGTCCAGTCGTGTCTAATCTTCTGCCATAGTGTCAGTTACGAAGAGGCACTAATCTTCTATAGCATTAATCTTGTGGATATGTACACAAACAATGACTTAATCCTGGGAAATGATCCGTGCCTAAAGGTCGTCCAATTGTGAATCCTGTGACAGGCAGGTGAGGAAAGGTGATACCTTACAATAAGTCAAATAATAGCACAGTGGCACAATATTAGTATTAGATTTCAAAATTCGAGCAGCTACTTTATTTCAAATCATGTTGTTTGAATGACCCATACATTCACTATTTTACTATATAAATGAGAGGTACTACTGCTGTGTTTAGGGCTATTCAACATATCCAGAGTGCCTGAACAGAGGAGGGGGTGCCAAAGGAACCACTACAGCCAGGGTCCGTAGGGAGTCTGGTTTGGGGACCACAGGATTTCCTGTCCGTTGTTTGCAGACGATGTTGTCCTGTTGGCTCTAACGAACCAGCACCTGCAACAGGCACTGGGGCGGTTTGCAGCAGAGTGTGAAGCAGCTGAAAATCAGCACTTCCAAATCTGAGGCCACGGTGCTCGACGAGAAAAAGGTGCCTGTCCCTCTCCAGGTGGGTGGAGAGATAGAGAGGCAGATCGGTGCAGTGTGTGCAGTGATGCGGTCGCTGTATCGGACCTTTGTGGTGAAGAAGTTAACTTTATTCCCATCGCCTCAAACTCAAGAGACATGTTGACAATGATAGACTGTTTATAGACATTGCTGTTTTAGTGACTTTGGTCCTTCGCCTTAAACCCACTGAAATGAGATATTTGTCCTCAAATAGCAACAGAGACATACTACAAAGACGTATTTACAATACAAGGGTTCCTGGTATAGTTCAAAGGAAATGTGAAATGGTTAGGTTATGGAATAGAATAATGAATCTGTCTGATGATAGGTTAACAAAGAAAA
>JAPMNZ010939548.1:0-15481 GCA_029875035.1 Pomatoschistus microps | reverse complement strand
CATAGCATATATGGTATGTGGGGACCTACCAGTGTATCGTTCACTACTAACGAGCTGCTTTATATTACACAAGGGACCACACAGGCCATTCTGGGTTAACAGCCTTTTACTGGTATGCCCTTTATAGAGGCTTTATCAATCTCTCATACTGTCAGGCACATGTAACATTACTGCCACTGAAAACTCTCACATAGTGTCCAAGATATTCATGCTGTGATTTAATCTTAAATTGAAACTCTAGTCCCATACGTACAAGTGAAACATTTGAAACAAAAACGGCTAATTTGAGGGATGGTTAGCCTTAATAACAACACAATTAGGCATAATACATTTAATCAAAGCAGAATCTGATTAGTTTTTTTTTTCCCTAACTTTTCCTCAGATTCCAAGATTTGAAGCGCAGTCAAGTAATTGGACACATTTGTATTTATGAACAATGCAGTTACCTCTTCCTTGACTGCGGCCTCGTTGCCATGGCCCCACTGACCAACCGCCAGTACCCAACGCCACATACCTGTAAAAGTACTCTTAAAAAAACCATGGGAGAAAAAATTAAAATACTGTTTATGAATTTCTTAAATATTACAATGAATAAACGTCTTGAATAAAATGTTACCAGTGAAAGGCTGTAGGGTATTATCAATAGCTTCTGTCTTGTTGCCGGTGTAGATCAACACTGAATCATTTCCTCTGCAGTTGTAGCGACTTTCACTGCTGGGACATCCTCCTAAGAACACTCGGACAGAACCCAAAGAGGCAACAAACAGGTTCAGAGACGGACCGCTATTAGAGTTTCTTCCATCACTTATGGAAACACTTCTTACACAGCCACCAAGACCTGTAAGGAACAGTAACATCATATTATTCGTTTCCTCAATAAAAAGAAATCTCTGTTTAAAGTACCGTGTTTGTGACTTTGACTGTTCAAAGCGTAGTGATTGAGCTCAGAAGGAACACCCCCTAAATAAAGTGGCGAATCGACTCGAAGATGGATAGTTTGTTCTTCTCCTCTTGTCATGTCTTCCCAGTCATCAACAATAGCAGAGAGAAGAGAGCCCTCTTTTGTCACCGAAAACTCTTTCCATTCTCCGTCACAGTAGCCAAGCCCCGCCCACATGAATAGTGTTGTCACTTCGCCATCACAAGACACAATGACGGTCAGGAAACCACCACTCAATTGCACCTAAGCAAATCAAACCTCCAGAATAATTGTAATACACGGTTTTGTTTAAATTCAATGATTATGAATGTCATACCAGCATGTAATCATCTCTTTGTGTGTCGTAAGTAAAGAGCAGCAGTGCCTCCAATTGGTCAGTCCTGAATTCCAAAGAAATCTTAAAGTTCTCTCCTCCTTCGAAGACCTTGCCACTTAACTCCAAGTAACCTAAATGGTGTGATACCGATCCAAATAAAAAAGAAAACACATTAGATTATATTACAAAATAAAGAAGTCCAAATATTCCACCAACCATGTCCCAGAAAATGAGCTCCATCCACAAGTTGAGCAGGGCAGCCCTCCCAGCTTTCGTACGCCGAAACCTTTCTTATGGCAGATGTCCAGTTCAGAGGCTTCCACTGTTCAAAGGGACTGTCCATCATCAGAAAATGTACATCTCTCAGGCAACCAGTGAAGCCCTGTTGAACCACCTCAGAATCTGATGAAAAATACAGAATTGAGTAACCAAACATATTAATGTTGTGACAACTATAGGTAATATCTACTACCTTACATTTCAAATTGTATGTATTAAAGTATAAAAATACAATTATACAGCAGTAATAATAGCTTGATAGTGATCTCCAAATATATTCAGCTGGGTGCCACACAAAGTTGAGCAGGGTAAGGCTGGGCGTTAAGGGATCTAAACAGCAAATCAACTTTTTTCAACTTTTAAACTGCATACATATGTTTCTTAAAGTGCTCTCTATATGTCCTGGTAGTCCTCACTTTTGAGCCGTCTGTGTGGCGCCATCTCTATATTTTTGGTGCCACTACATTTGAATTTTGTGCCTGGACTCTCTATTGGTTCTGGAGTGCTGTGTGACATCACTTTGTGCTGTGTGACGTCTGTCGCTCTGCGCCTGTGGTATAAAAGAGGCCAAATCTCACACATGCCCCGTAGCGAGTTGGAGTATTTTTAAAACAATGGTTTAAAACAATGACAAACGTGAAGTGCAGAAACACGTTTTTTATTTTTTTTAATGGTTCTTAAACACTGTCGTCAAAACAGGGAAAACAATACACAATAATGCTCTTTGTTGTCAAGAATCCAGGAGGTGATTGACAAATCGAAAAAGCGGATCAGCGCACACACCCAGCTCCGAGACCAGCCTATATCTATGGTACTGTCCTGCGTCCACCACATGGAGCTGTTCTATTTTTCTGCTTTTGTCAGCGACTAAAAGTCTTAGGATCTTGTCACCTTGGAGAAAGTGGTCACACAGAGATCTGCCTCTGAAAGTCTGATTCTAGATTGAGGACATAGGGCTTGATGTGTCGGATTGCCATTGTTGGAAAAAGTGTATTTTCAGGTCTGAAATGACTATGAACAGCGCAGCTGAAGAGTTTGCTTTGGAGATAAACAACTCAGGGTGAGGCTACGTCACCGTGCGGGCGGGGGAGGCGGTTTCAGAAGCAGACCTCTCTGGATCAGCTTGTTTGAGTTGAGGTGGCATCACCGCTATGTAAGAGATGGCTATAGTCTCTGGTGTATGGTGTATCACTCAAATTATTGTCACACATGTATAGGATGGACTGTGAAACATGAAGAAGAGCGCAATATGGAACCTTTAAGTGTGTGCAAAATATATGAACGTTTCAACAAACAGAAAGATGAAGTATAATTAAATAACATTGAATAATATTGTACACGCAATATTACTTTGTTCCATCTTCTCATAAATACAATAACAAAGAAAGTCAACATTTGTACATTTCTACAGGAAAGTGGAAAGTTTGTTTATAGCTCATCATTTGCATCTGCAACTATTTATAATGATGATGGTACTCTTACCAAATAATTACTTTTATTAAATAAGTATGGGATTCTTTTATTATATACAGTATATTTCTATGAACAAAATGGGTAGAGCTTCTTGAATTCAAACAAAGCTGGACCAAAGGCAATGAGGGCTTAGTATGGTAGACTGCTGAGTTTAATCAAGTTTACATTGAATTATTAATTATTGCATTTAGGGTTACATTTTTTGGTAATATTTTTTTTTTTATAGTACTCTTTCATGTTTACCTAAATCCCTGCGTTGCAATATGAAGTCCCTTGGCAGGCCTCCTATGAATAGTCCTGAAATTTCCCCAATGATGGTGTTGCCATTGTTTGCTGATGCAGCACCTGAAATGACACAAAGATGAAGTTGATTAAAAACCTGATCTATGTTAGCATACACTATCCTGGATGGCTTCCCATAAACATTTATTGATTAATGAGAAGGATAAATAACCTGTGTATTGGTCGTCTAAAGTGACTCTTCCTATGGATCCTTTTCTTCTAACAGTGACAGTGTGCCATTGGTCATCATCAAGTAACCCTCCACTTTGGACTGACACGGTTACTGGGGAACCCTAAAACAGAAATATATCGTTATTGCATCATATTTAAATCAAATAGAAACAATTTAGTATTTCTTAGAATAGAAGTGTAGAGATTTATCATGGTTCCTAATAAAAACATTTACAAACGCACATTCATTTTAAATTTAATGTTTAATAATATTCAGCATGTTCACAGTCTAAACATTTTTTTTATACTTGACCATTGACATCAAATATACCGAAATAAAACAAAAATGTCAGTCTTTAGTATTGATAAAACACTGACACAAAAACTTCTCTTCAATACAACTGAAATCCCAGCCTATCTTGCATTATGTATAAAATGTGTGGCAGCCCACATGTGCATGTATTTATGTGCATAACTTTCTTATGTCATGCTAAATTACCCCTCTACTCTGGTAATCCCATTAGGCTAGCTCAACAGGCTAATAGAGGGAAGTAATGGGCCCAGCTATATATGTATCTGGGGGGACACTAATAAGCCGTGACACCACTCCCACTGTTAATTAACCAAACCAGCCTAAACAAAGGGATACACCCTATTTGGAAAACACCTACTGATATTCCAGAAACAAACAAAAAATAAAAATTAAGATTTACTTTAGAATTTAAAGATGCTTTCAAATAAAATGAACGATATGGTTGAATCAAATGATTGCAGCAACAATGTATGTGTGTAATTAGTTGGTGGCCTGATGGAAATCTGCGTAATCGTCCCCTCATCACTTTCATCATGGAAGTCGTTGACTCCTTAACCCTTCTACAAGTGTCTATATGAATGGATATGAGAAGCAGGCAGTGTAGGCACGTGTGTGTAAATGTGCAAGAGTGCAACGCTTAATTAGCTTGCAATTGGTATTCACGCGTGGTGACTGCAGGGAATGAGTTAATTGCTGTCCAATTCAAACGTTGACACACTTTCAAAGTTTTTCCCCTCTCAGTGTCGTTGAGGAACCAAAGGGCGTCTACAGTCACCATTTTATTAACTAAAATAATGGAAGAATAGCCCCAAAATTGGCCATATGAAAACACTTCCGAATACATGTTTTGAATATTTGACAATAATCAGCTATACGGACTTACTTGTGGATCAAAACTAAAGTAGAGTTGTCCATTTTTTATCTGTATAGCAATGAACTCTTCTTGAAGTCCTGGTGAGAAGGCAGCGATCAACAGACCATTGGGTGACTTTGTCTTGAAACTCAACCGAATACCTGAGGCCATCATCAAAAGGAAAAATGTAACGTACAATGTTAGAAAAAGTTACAATGTTAGCAAGAGAAAAGAAGAACATGTGTAATGGCCCCTAACATGTTTGTCATTTACAACATGATTCAGTTTAGATATGCTGCACATAGTAGCTTATTTAACCCATGTGTGAAGCTTTTGTAATGTCTACTGCTCTCTTTTATCCTCTTGAAGACTTTGAAGTCATCCACATTATAAAAGAGAATGGCTAAATGCATCTCCATCAGGTTCACCAGTTTCCTCTTGCATTAAGGCTCTAATCTGACTTGACTTCTTTAAATAAAAACTACAACCAAGGGAACAGATGAACTTTCTCAAGCTTTATGCAACAGTGCATACATGCAAAACACTGACACTATTGTGTTACTCGTTGCTTGTTTTACTTTTTTAATTTTAGCAATGTTACGATTATATATATCTTGGATTGTATATATAGGATTGTACTTCCAAATATACACATGACTCATGTTAATGGCATCAATCAAACAGGATGTTACAGTTGGTAGTTGCAGTGTTTCATGGCAGAACTAAGAAAGAATCTGTATTGCTTCCCTGTCATGTTGAGATTGGATCTTAATCCACTACTAGATCATATAGTGACCCGGTGGAAGTGTTCATGTGTGTTTGCTCAGCCTGATGCTCTGCAGGGAAAAAGAAGTGTGGGAAGATCTGAGGGGTCCAATGGAGGCAGTGGAGGGTTCAAGATTCAGGACTAAATACTCCATTACATCAAATCAGATTAAAAGAAAAACTCAAATGACTTTTTAATCAAAATTAAAACAATCATAAAAGGCGTCAATGTTCTGAAATAAATTGAATTGTGAAATTCGGTGAAAGCAGGTTCTTAATAATACAGACATGCTAGAATACAAAAATATTATAGCTCTAAATAATTAAATCAGAAAAGTACAGCAAGCTGCGTATCCTGATGTTTTTATGAGTCCTGTAGAATGTTTATATATGTTTTTTATACTAGCAGGTGTCCATGATGCAGTTATTGCTTGATACCTTCAACACTGTTACATTCTTTACAATAGTGCTACTTGTGTTGAATGGGAAAATGGGACATGATTTTTACATTGAGTTTGCATTCTCTGCATCCTGCAGTCACATGTCTTTTACATTCATGACCTTGTCACTTCAGAGATAAGTGATGTCATGACAGATCCTAAGACTTACATTATACACCTCTGACCTTCTCCTTCTGTCACCATCACCTCTGATCTTCCTTTTTCCTATTCCCTCAGCTTTTAACCTCCTTTATCTGACCTTTTCATTCACCCTTTCACACCAAGCCCAGGTGCAATGTTTACTTTAGGCATAAACCAACCGTGAGCATGTAAATACATGTAATAAAGCATGTATTACATTATTTATAGAGGTTGCTTTTAATGTTTACATTGAAAGAAAGCGTTTAGTAAACAGATGGCAAGGGTATAACCAAACAGTCAACAAATGTTTGTGGTTTTCTGTTTAAGGGTCTATGTATAAGAAGCACATATATCATAGTTTAGGAAGGTTCCACTTGTCGTCTTAGTAGAAAAAGGTTATTAGGTGTATCTTCTTCTGGTAAATAGTGTCTGGTATAAATAAAACCAAACAAACCAAACAAAAACTTCCGTCTATTGTGTCTCTAGCTCTGATAATTGCGGATAAATATAAAAGGCACATGGGACTGTATGGAAAAAACATGCAGTGAAATACAAAAAGAACTACATACAAAGAAAATGTATGTATAGACATTTTCAATAACTTTTATTGGAGAAGAATCCTGATTTCAGCATAAAACAGTGCGAAACGGTGCTAGGTAAGAATGAGCTTAAGAACGCTAAGACCCACCCCTCCCATACACTGGAGCAGCATCAGCGTCTAAAATGTTGTAATGAAGTGCCATACAATATAACAAAAATAACACAAACAATGAAAATGTTCAATTCCAATGGGATCAAAAATAGAATTAGGTTTTAAAAACATTTTTTAAATATGTTTAGCATTTAGTGTCCTACTTAACCTTTTCAATAAATACAGATGTTGTTTGTGATAGTTTACTATCTATTTTCATTGAATCATGCAGGTGACATGCCCTCCCCAGAAAGTAATACGGTGTTGCTTTAGCTGAACAAGGCTTAAGTGACAGCGGCGCTGTCCAGCAGTACTTTCTGCAGATTCCCCCCAGGACTTGTGCTACTTCATATTGACATCCTCTTAAGAACCATCCCAGACAAACTTGAACACACATCTTGACAGGTGCCTCTGTCTCACATACAAGGTACATGCAAGTTTCTTGAGTCACACATGTTATTTACTGTCTTGTTACAAATTTCTATATATATTATTATTCAATTTGCACTTTTTATTGCTAAAAAATAAAATATCTAATACAAGTCATTTGCCCCAGTGATAAAGAATTGGGATCACAGAGAATTCTTTCTCGTCTCTTTGTCTCTATAAACAGTGGAGGTTGTGTGCGATCATCTACACAACATAACCTGAATAACTCCAGTCATGTTAGCTCCGCGCTGGCATTAATCAGAGCCGGGCGTATTAATGAGAGCGCGGCAGCAGCTAATTACACTCATAGATTCTGCAGCAGCCCATTAAATATACAAATGACAGAATTAAAGAGCCCAGCCTCTTCTGGTTAATCTTTAAATGGAGAAAAACTAATGATGTCTGAGCAAACTTTCCCAGCGCACACTTCTCCCCCACTCCTCTCAACAGCGACGCCTGGCAATCAATCATATTAATTAAGGAAAAATAATTTGTATCATTTAACATTTCCTTCTTTCCCCCTGATTTGCTGCAATGCTGCTGCTGCAATAAAGTATATTAGACAATCTGGAAATGATCCAAGTGTATTTGTTCCTGTGTAGTGTCTTTTCTATTTTTCTCTAAGTGTAGTGTTTCATCTCTCCTCAATTTATTCATATTTGAAGTCATATATCTGGATTAGGGGGAAATACCCATTCCTTTCTTGTCCCAATTAGCCAAGGTCATACATGCCATAGACATACATAAATAGTTTAAAAATAAAAGGATTTTTATAACTGTTGTTTTACATGGAATATGCAAGAATTTACTTTAAATGCAGAGTGATTGATAGACAGTATACGAGAATGTGATTGAAAAGATTGGCTACGGAAGCTCTTGTGCTCCAAGATCAATGGACTAACATGTATTTATGGAAACCACAGCCTTAAAGGTATTCATAGGAATGGTCTGATTGCTTTTGGTAAGAATAGTAAGTAACATTCAGATTGGTAAATATTGACCAGTTAAACATTAAGGTACCTCATTTATAATCCGGAGAAAACATGCACACAAATATTGGCAAAAGATGTTATTAGCGAAGTAACAAAGAAAGTCAGATCCCACCATTACACACAGAATGCCAATAATAATGTGATCAATGGATGGAAATAACCAAATTATTAGAATATATTGTATATTATATATAATATATGGTCCACCAGCCTTTCAGTGTTAATCTAGCACAGCATTTTTGCATTGCTGCGATGTAAGAATCTTGACTTAAGTTCAGTTCATAGACCAAATGATTATTAAAACAAAGTTAATCATTGCAGAGTTACTATGCTGCCACAGACACAAATCATTGACAAATCTCTCCTCTGTGATCAATTGACTCTTGGGGGGGCATTACACTGCATTACATTCATAATCCAATTTGGCTTTGATTTGTTCGCTGTTCCATGCACTTCGATAGGAATAATTGTCCGCAGAAGATGCTATTAGTATTGATGGTTGCAAAAAGGCACATGGTTTGAGGACTGCCGACACATTGATGGTCTACAATAGATCCGGTCTCATAGCGATTGTCTGATCCATTACCCTTTATGAAGGGTTATAGGCAAGGAGATGAGAACCTAAAGATTTGATGCTAAAAGGCCAAATAATATCACTATATATATTTGTTTTTATACATTTGCACTTGACTCTTGGAATAGTTATCCATGAAGGAGGGAATTGTCTTTGTTTATACATCTCCATTGGACTTAACATACAAGCTATATTAGTTAATATTTCATACCATCCATCCATCCATCCATTTTCTTCCCCTTAATCCATTTCTGGGTTGGGGGGGTGGCAGTCAGAGCTGCACCCAGTACACAGATCTTTCAGTGGGGGCTTCAGGCAAAGTGGGGTTGAGTGTCTTGCCAAAGGACACAACGACAGTAGACATCAGTGGGAGTGGTGAAGTAGGTCTTACGGTGGGCTCGAACCCACAATCTTCAGACTCAAAGGCCAATGCTTTACCAACGGAGCCACTGTCGCAATTAAATTCTTACCATCATTGGAATATTTGATCAGAAGTGAAAAATAATTATCTGACCCAGGACAGATTCAACCAGAGCTCATCCATTTTGACACAAATAACCAATGTTTTAGAATATTTATACGTATTCAGGATATTCAGAAGACCCTGAAAATATTGGTCATTACTGATCATCAAAGCTGACTAGACAGACTTGGTTTCAAGCAATTTACTAATGATGTTATGAACTAGTCATTGATTTTGAATCAAATTTGAATTTGATGAAAAGACACCTAAGGTTTACACAAAAAAGAAACAGTGAAATCAACACTTGCTGGACAGAGCAATAATTTCAAGTGGCATCACAGAGCCTCGCTCCTCAAATCCCACTGATTAGTATCAACAGTCATTAATTATAAGCGTCAGACTGGGTTGATGTTCTCAGATGAAGCAGAACATGTTTGGCTGTGCAGCTCAACCCTCTAATGATGCTGGTAAACAGAAAGATAATTGTCCTTTAAGATGATTGGGGAAGTCATTCTAAAGAATGTCACAAAACACACAGCTCTAAATATACCCCAAAATGTGAATGGAATTAAACTAAGTGCAATGATCTTAATTTTGTAATTTCAGTGTTGTATACTAAACGCTGGATGCCCTCTTACCTGTAAAGTCAGTATTTGTGGGAAGGGTTTCATCTGGAAACTCGTAGAAACTATTCCCTGGGAACCTGGTTCCTCGTACAACAGGAGTTTTTGAGTCAGATAAAGAAACATCAATCCTCTCCACCTAGAATGCAAAGAAACAAGCCCAAAATTTAATTCTACTTGCGTTCTCTGCAGCACTATATATATGAAATGGAAACCAGAAGTTTATTTTTGTAGAAAGACAGTATAAATACACATTAGTGATTCAGTTCTTGGTTACAGTTTTTAGTTATTTTTACCAAAATCATTTCTATTGGTACAATAACCTATCATTGAGAGAGGCGCCACATGGAAACAGCTTTGCTAAAAGCAAATAATTGAGGATCTTCTGTAATCAAATATTTCTACATTTTTATTACCTGCCTTCACCATATTATGTCACATCACAGCAACACACTAAATATTTTTTTGTGAAAGACATGAATTGAAAGCAAAGTTATAGCCTCAAGTCTTTTGCAGACTCTTAACACATTTTCTTTTAAGATTATTCCATATTTTGCTGCATTCACCTTCCCATAATCTCTGACATTCCTTCCTGCCCCTGCTGTAGAAAAGCAGCCCCACAGCATGAGGCAGTCACCTCCAGGTTTGACAGTGCGGATGGTGTGAGTAAAAGATCCGCGCAGCAGCCGTTGTAGCTGCAGTGCTACTTTTTTCTAAATGATGTACACCACATGTAACGTTTCGGGTTGAGCCATTCTTCAGTAGTGATGACCAGTGTTAGTTTTCCAACACACATTGTGTTTCGCATTTAGTCTCTTCTTGAATGTATCCCCAGTTTGGCTGCTGGTGGCTTTATCACTTTAAAGTACTCATGCCTGACAAGCCTTTGTGAATTTCTTCTGTGCAAGATTAATAAAGGACATCTTATCTTATCTTGACCATCTGGCATCTCAGTATACTTCCTGTTTGCTTGTGCCTTATAAAGCTAAGTACAACATCAAATCCTTGGACTGCGACTTTCTTGCTATTACCTGGAGTAAAAATACATTTGATTTCAAATGAGTGCATAGACTTGTTGGTTCAGCATGTCACTAGTCACATGTGACTTTTAATGTTTCTGATTTGGTGCGATTTCTCACCTTCAAAACTGGCTTTCTAGAACTGGCTTTCTACTGGCCAGATCTGCGTAGTGCTAGACCAATAGAGGCCCCATGCACAGATTTCCTGCAGGTGAGCTATGGATGTCTGCTGCTCCTCAGTAGCATCTCTGACTACTCTCAACAGTGTGAGATCTTCAAAGATTGATTAATCTTCTCTTCAACTTCATCCCTGAGCTCTCTGGTGGGTTCTGGTTTTCAAGTTTTCATATTAGTCTATATTCGACTATTTGGTCGTCTTTTACTAAACAGTGAAAGAACAAGTTTGCTTGTTTGAACTGTGATGGATTTGCAGGTAACAAAGAAATTATATATTGTAAGTATTATCAAGTTATGTGTTAACCTTTATTAACTCTAGTAAATAATCCCAACACTGAAGTTCAAAGGGTGCCACTCCACACAGTTGATTTGACAGTTTTAATTGTTGGAAATTCAAATCTGATAGACTCAAGTTTTGTTTTATTTGGTAAAGGCCAGGGGACACAGCAATCGAAGCAAGGAGTAACCTGGTAAAGTGGCGGTGGTCCATTCAGCTGAGCCGGGGGGTCCCAAAGTATACGAATTGTGGACTCATTTACTGGATACATATGAGGTGGAAATAGCCCTGAAGGAGCTGAAAAACAAAAAGGGAAGAACAGCATATCAGTGTTACTTCACATAGCTTTCGTTCTAGAAGTGATTTCTTTCTAATATTTTCCTGGCATGAAGAAAAATTAAGTCCCCTTCTTCTTCCAAGTATATCGTGTGACTTAACTTAATACTCATTTCCACTTAACATGGGGTCAATTTAATGTACCATTTCACTTTAGATTTTATATCAAATGTCCCTGTGAAAACATACAGGCGCAGAGCAAAGCTTCAGCATGAACCATAAATAAATCAGGACGACAGGCTGATATGGCGAGATGGGATACATAAGAATGGAGAAGAGAGCTTAGCGTGTGATGAACTGGTGTGGAGATGGGACAGATGTGCTTGAATTTAATGTCAATGCTTTCCTATGTTTCTAGGCGTGTGTGCGTCAGTAATGGTATATGGTAGAAGAAAATTAGCTGCCGGTGACATATGCAGAGGCAATTGTCACTGCAACTTCTAATAGAGATTTTAAAAGGAAAAGTGGATAGCATGCCTGAGGTACTTCTTGGCACATCAAACCATGAATTACTGCAAATCAATATCTTACCAGTCTATTGAAACAGTGTGTGATATGTGACATTGGCAACATTACTCCGGTCTGGTGGAACTAAACTTATATCAGGACTTCTCTGCTTTTCTGTGTGATACTTATATTTATGGGTAGCAAAAGTACAAATGTCGTTATGGTGATGGGTTTTTTTTTTTTCACCACCCTATTTGCTGCTTGTCTCTTAATGGTCGATAGTATTGTTTTGTGGAATGGGGCAACCGGCTATATTTCTTTTATGTATATGTTAATATTTAAATGTATGAATCGGAAAAGTGATAATTCCTAATCGTGCAAATCTCACATTAAAATACAAGTTAATGTACCATTGGAATGGACAAATGGACCTGTCAATATCCCTGGAATTGAAATTCCTCAAAACATGCATGATCTAGGGGTAAATTACAATAAAAATCTTGAAAAAAGAGGAAACACTTTGCAACCTTGGAATTGGAAAAATTTAACATTATATGGCAAAACAGGATTAATTAATTCAATAATATTGCCAAACTTGTTTTATTTGTTTATGTCTCTCCCCAGTCCATCTCAGAGCTTCTTTAAAGTATACGAGCAAAACCTATTTGAACATATCTGGAATAAAGTATTATACAATGACTATCATGTAGGAGGTCTTAAATTACTAAATTTAGAAGCTGTATGTTTTTCATTAAAAGCCTGATTAGTTCCAAAAATGCACAAAAACCCTTACTTGGTGCCCAAGTAAACAAAATAATGTCATATTCTCAAAAGAGTTGTTTCTGTATTTGCAGATGGATAAAAAAAACACCAGTTTTACTTATTTAACCACATCAAATATGGTTCAAAGTTCTCAAAAGAAGCCCTTGAATGTTGGTTACATTTTCTGCTGTGATCATGGAGCTCAACTCAAATGTACTCATTGACGGAAAGCCCATACTCAGGGAAATAGTTATTGAGAGTGGAGTAATATTCATGAACAATAATGTTGAGGAAGATGGACAATTATTTGAATATGGTGCCTTGGGAAAAAAAATGTAAGCTCATAATTAATACTGGGAGAGAAGTATACAACAGTTTTATTCACACAACAAGGCATTAGCCATTTCTCCATATAAAATTACACCCCAAGAAGAAGTTTTCAGAACAAGTTATCACACCTCTACAGACCCACAAACCAGATTCTTGGAAATCAAAATTCTCTATAATTTTCTCCCCACAAAGAAATTTGGGGTCTGGAGGAGTCGGACTTATGCCGCTTCTGCCAAACAGTCAAATGATCACTTATTTTGGTACTGTCCTATAGTGGCAGCATTTTGGGTTAATTTCCGAAATACTAAGTCAAGTAAATATTAAAAGTCCCTTGTCAATAATATCAGGGTTTTTTGGGGGTTTTCTTTACATTTAGAACCGTGCACAGTTCACATAAAAAAAAAAAAATCTATTACGGAGACTATAAAACATATAATTGAAATACAATAATGTTTTACCCTCATCAATGCAGATATAATGAAGATAACTTTTGAGTCAGCAGTCTGTGTTGTCATGTGCACAGTGAAAAGGCAGGCACATCAAACAAATTAAAGGAAATTGAAATTGTGACACATTGAGTTTGACAAAAAACATAAGCCTTATAATATAGGCACACTTAAACACACGTTAACAGCAGAGCAGAAAGGTTAATTTTAGCTTCTGACATGGTAATGAAGCAGCTGAATCATGGGGCAGCTCCCAGGAGAAATTGTGTGTTTTTTGTGTTTTTACCAGGACTGATGTGTCTTAACAGGCTTTTAGCGTACAGTTACAACACGCACCCAAGTACATCGCTTATTGACACAGCAATCCCTTGCCATGCATATTTCTCTCCTCAAGAAGGGCTTGAGGCCAATTATGCAGAAATCAATAAAGTTCCCGTTCTGTTAAGTGGTGTTGCAGTGTATGTGAGCGTGTGTGTGCATGTGTGTCTTGTAGAACAAGCCTTTATGGACGTAGGATACATAAAACATCACCATCAGTCCCTGATTAGTCACTCACTTTAGTGAGTGATCAATAACTTTTCACAAAGATCTACAGTGAAACTATTGGAAGACATCTGGACAGAAAATTCCTTCATTGTGTTGGAACATCTGTCAGTGTGTTAATGTTTGTTCATGTGACTAGATGTTATTTTATATCTCTAGCAGATTTTGTCTGCTAAATTACAGCAGATGGAGGCTGGTTTAATGACCCAGCCTTATATGTGTAGATTCATCAGCATCTCGTATTGTGCAGTGAATTTTGCGGTGACAAAGTCATTTCCTCTTAAAAATGTACTAAATAGTTCTAAATGCATGTTCACAATATTCATGTAACTAATTTGCAGTTGCACAGTTTTTGTCTGTTTCTGTTTGTTTCAAGGATAAGAAGCTAAGGATGAAAACATTTCCTCTCAGTCAAAAAGGAAATGTGCCACTGAAATTGTTTTGAAATGTAAATATATAAATATAAAAATATGCCAGACAACATATGCTATTATCATTCCTTGCAGTTGAAACAAGGGACAAATTTGGCATTGGATTAGAAGAAAAAAAAGATGGCAACAGATGTGGCTGTTAAAAATACATCGCCAAAGTCAGCTGGGTACAATAAGCCATATTGTATTGTACTGTATTACAGTCAAGAGAAGACTTTAGAATGCCATGGAACAACACAGTGTAAACAGATGTAGCCATTAAAAACACATTTCAAGAGTACAACAATTATAATTTGAAGTATCATTTGTCACTTGATGCAAAGAGAAAGTCTTTCTGTGCATCATATGAAATTATCATCAACTCTCATATGTAGCTCAGAAACAGAGGAGACAGTATTCATAGATCATAGTATCAAACCATCAATATTTATTATTTCATTATTATATAAAGTTTGGTAAATGTGTTGTTTGGTGGCCAAAGCAGTGTAGAGGAGAATATGCTTACCTGCAGATAAAGTGACTCCCGTGCTCTGTAAACTGGTAATACATGCCGTTTTTGTGCACATTGTGACTGAAAAGGTATATAGTTGGTATGGTTTGAGTCCTTCCACTAGAAACGCTGGTTCGGATGATGGGGTTGTGTTGAATATAACCTGAAAGATATTTTAACAAATGGATAGAAACGTATATTATACACTGATATGAAGAGCTAAGACACAAACTATTTTAACCAATGTTTCATAAAAGACTGTGATGGAACATTTGGCTTATTTTAATTTACCTGAAATTATAAGTCGAATAAAACAAAAAGTCACTGTGACTCCTTTCAGGTCATACAGCTGGTATTGGACAATATAAAGTATAAGCCACAGCAGCGATATTCAATGCGTCAATCATGATCTACCGAGACTGTGCGCTAGAGCCGTTTTCATCCTCCGTGCAGTTTACGCAGGGCTACGGCTGAGCGC